>CAJVQA010012258.1:0-10222 GCA_910591915.1 Cetraspora pellucida
TAAAATACAATAAAGAATATATATAACTACTAATGCTATTTATAATATACTATACTAAAATCTACTTTGTAACAATACTTGTAAAAACTCTAATGAATACAAATACACAGTCTTTCCATCTGATATTGAATATAATTTTCAAAATCTTTCTACATATTACTTTGATTAATCTTTCAAAAAATTTTCTGCTTCTGTTTTTGACAAATCAAGCCCATCTACCAAATCTAATCAACCAATATGAACTTACCTTACTTTAGATTTCTCAATCTTTTATAAAGATAATGAACATTCAGCTTTATTCAAAATTTCAACTCTAATTAAATTTCTTCAAGAACTTGCTAATTCTGCTGAAAAACAATTTATGAAAATCAACAAAACTGATCATAATATTAATTATCAAACCTATTACTTTTATGAATACTTTAAAGCTTTCCTTTAAGCAGCAGCTCAAAATAATAAAATCTTTAATTTAAGTTATAATCAAGTTATTAAAAAAGCTACAAACCAAATTATAGATATTTATTTTCTAGTCAGAATTATTATCTACTTTGAAATACTTAAACAAAGTGGTACAAATTTTTTTATCTTCTTTATCTGTAAAAAATACAATAAAGACTATAACCCCTAGCTAAATCTCTTATTATTAAGGAATTCAAATATATTACTCCAAAAAAAACAATAACCTTGACCTTTTTAAACCTACTATTTCTCAACCTCCTTTTCAATAAACCTTTTTATAAATAACATTAAAGCAGTTGTTACCTCTAAAATTATAATGTATTCTACAAATTGTAGACCATTTTTAGAAAAAAAAGATGTAAGTAGATAGGCAGTAAAGCCTATTTATGCAGAAGACTAAGTTTACAATAGTCAAATCCAATATATAAAGAAGACTATAGTATCTTTCACAGGTGTGCAAGCCAAACTTAAAATGGTAAGCAACTTTGTAGAAATTTATTACCTATCCTTGAATTCAACTCCTTCTCTAACTTCAAGGATCCTTCTTATTACAATATCTTTCTAATTTACTATACTCTTCCAACTTTACTATCTAATCAAACACTTTAAAATTTTCTTCAATATCTAAAAAATAATCTATTTAATAAACTATTTAAAATCTCTATCAACACTACAATTACTGAAACATATGATTATAAAAGCTTAAATAACAGTATAATACAAATTATATACTTTTTTCTAAATTATTTTATTATCAATACTATAATCTACCTATTAAATTATATTAACAATACTCAGTTTCTAATTTATTATCGGATTCTGATTTCTTTAATACTAACAATCTCAATATTACAAATTCTATTTCTTCTATAGTACATTCATCTGACAATTCTTTAACTAATAATATTCCCTCTCTTCAAACATCTCTTATATCCATAATTTCAATTCCTATAAAAATTGGTTTTTTAAATATTATCAGTCTACTTCAATATTCAAAAAAAAGCTCATTTATGGATATTATTAATCAACATAATTTTGATATCATTGGATTATCAGAAACACATCTTAGCTCTAAAGAAGAAAAATTCTTTAACCAAAATCTTCAAAATCATAACAGCTTTTGGAGTTCTTATGAAAATCTCCACTAAGCAGATGTTGAAATTTTTATATATAAAAGAATCTTCAAATACATTGCTAGAACACATAATTATAATGGTCATATAATTGGCTTAGATTTACATTTTAAACACAACTCTATTCACATTCTTCAAATATACCTTTCTACTTCAAAAAAAAACAATTATGTCCTAAAATTCAAGAACAAATTATTTTATTTTGCAATAATTCTAACTATCAACTCATAATACTTGGTAATTTCAACAGTGTTTCAAACTCTTTCCAAGATAGAAACTCTCCAAAAAACACTTCTATCTCAGAATTTCAAATTCTCAAATACTTAATTAGTCATTAATTTAAAGATATATATCAATTTTTTTTCCTTACAATATCAAACTTTACATTTTCTTGCTCGATTTCTAATAACAGAATTGACCAAATATAAACAAATTTAAATATACCTCAAATTGAATATACTGATATCCTTGATAATATTTCATTTGAATCAGACCATAAAATAATTATTCTTGAAATTTCTATAACTATTAACAAAACCAAACCCTCTAAACAACATACAAAAAAAATTTTTCTTTGGAAATCTTGCTCAAAAAAAAATATTAAAAATTATTCAAATCAAACATTACAAAGTCTTTACCAATTACAAATCAAATATCCAACATTTTAAATCAAAATGAACTTAACATAACTTGAAATAAAATACTTAAAGCATTTACTAAAGCTGCTTTAAAAAACATCTCTTACAAAAATATTGAAATAATTTAGGAAATTAAAGATGACAAACCTTCTAAACAACATGCACTCTTTTATAAATATAAACAAATACAATATTTAAAAAACCATTTACAATCATCCAACTTTCATAATCTGCTTAAAGATTACACAACCAAATATCCTGAAAACCTTATTGATGAACTACAAACTTCTAACAACCTATACTCTTTAATTAAACAAGAATTTAATTATATTAAATTAGTACTCAATACCTTCTACTAACAACAAACTTAAAAAAAATTCAACTAAAAATTGAAAATTACAATCAACTTTTCCAATCACAATCTAAAAAATTCTTTAAAAATATTCTGAAAAAAATACAATAGCATATATATTAATAGACTTTTAACAAATAACTCTTTATTAACAAAAGAAGATCATATTAAACAAGCTATTTATGCTTATTTTACTGAATACTTTAATGAACAACCTCTTCAACAAATTCAACCTATATCTGATTTTTACCAACTATACCAACCTCATTTGAAACTTAAAATATATTATCAAGACTTATTCAACAATATCTTTGATAATGAATGACAAAATACTATTCAAAATCTTTCTCTTCAAAAAGCTGCAGGTCTTCTCAAAACAAACTATAAACATATTAAATATGTAGGCCATATTGGCCAAATTTCTCTTAAATTATTTATCAACAAATGTCTTCAAATTTAAAAAATTCCATCTGACTGAAAAACATCTAATATTTTCCTTATTTCAAAAAAATCATTATGGAACTTCACATTTAATCAAGTTCACCCTATCTCAATTATAAAACCAATGAAAAAATGCTTTACTAAAATCTTTATACAAAGACTAGATTATATTATTAATTCTAATAAACTCCTTTCAAATCTCAACTTTGCTGTTACCAAAAACTCTTCACTATATATTCCTATTCAATATTTTAATAATACTATTAAATACTATAAAAATTTTAACAAAGAAGCTTGAATAATGTTTTAAGACATGTCTAAAGCCTTTAATAAAATCAATATATCTCAATTACAGGATACTTGCAAAAGAATTAGTATTCCTCTTAAAGAAATCTAACTTATTACTGAACTATATACAGACCATCAAGCTAGAATAATTACTGCACATGGTTTTACATTATCTGTTCATATCAAATCAGGTATCAAACAAGATGAAACATACTCTTCTCTTCTTTGAAAAATTTATTATAACCCAATTCTGACCTATATTTATAATAAATATAATAATTATTTACTTAAAATTATCTCCTCTTCACCACTTGAGATTATTTCTAATATACCATCTTCTTTAATAACTATACCTCTTATGGCTTTTATGGATGTTACTGTTTGGCACAGTGAAAACTCTAAAACCCTCCAACATATTCTTAATGATATACAACAACTATACAATCTTAATAACATTGAAATTAATCCAACTAAATCTGATCTTTTATATATCTTTCAAAACAAAAACAAACTAAATATCACTATACCAACACTTTATTATAATAACCAAATAATACTCTTATGTAAACTACATTAAATAATATGGTATCTTGGTATCTATTTTAATGGAAATGGTTCTACTAAACAAACTTTTGAAATGCTTCAAAACAAAATTGAAAACTTTCTTTCATTAATTAAATATAAAAACTTACACCTAAACAAATTTCTATAGTCTTTAATATAATACTACAACCATTTTTAGAATATCTTTTACCAATCCTATCTATATCCAAAACACAACAACAAAAACTCTTATAACTATTTTCAATTACAACAAAAAAAATGCTTCATTTAGCAAAAAATACATCTAATATTCTTCTTACAAACTCATTATTTTTTAAACTTCCAACATTTTAACACTTAACTCAAAAAGTCGCAATATCAACAATGAAACATATCTTCTATTTTACTTTATTATTTAAACATATCATCAGCAAAAAAATAGGCCAATATATATCGATTATTAACCATAATGGATATATATCGATAGTAATTCCCTCTGTTAGGTTATATCGATATATATCCATTACAATAGAAAATCGATAAAAAAGAATTTAGTATAATATCGATATATATCAAATATATTCAGTACTATTAACTTCATACCAATAACCATGGTAATACTTTTAACAAATTTTAAAATAATTATCAATTTATGTATATAAATTTATTTATTGAATATTATAGCAATAAGCAAAAGATAATATATGCAATAAGCAATACATAATATACAAAATATTAAAAAAAAAAAGATATATAAAAAAAAATACATAAAAAAAATACATAAAAAAAATACATAAAAAAAATACATAAAAAAAAACATTGAATTATAAATCACAATTAAGCGACATCATACAATTTATCCAACTTATCTTCGGAAAGACTCATTGAAAAAATATTCTGGAGAAGAGATTTGGGATCAGAATTATATGAGAAGAACTCTCATCATATCATTCATCATCATAAGCTTCACCTTCACCTTCACTTTGAAGGGCTTCAGCATTTTCATTTGATAAATCACCACTTTTGATATCAATCTAATATGATATGTTAGTGTTAATATTATATGATGTTAAAACTAAAATAAATTCCAATAACTTACCAAAAATTGTTCAATTTGACATTTCATACACTTCTCTGTGCATAAAATGTTTTGTGACCAGGGGTTTAATAGGATGTCACATACCAAAGGGCGAATGTGCTATGCTCATTTGTCAAAATGGGAACTGCCACAGTAGAAAATGCAGTTTGTGCAATTACTAATATCCAATAAATGCCTTCATTGTTTTGTTCGAAAAGCACACGATAACAATCATTTACTTGTGGGCTTTCTTTCCACTGAACAATATTGGCCGCAGCTGCATTACTCTTCAGGGGAGGCAATCTTTTATGCCCAAATATGCGCCAAACCACAGACCTAATGCTTTGAAGGGCCGCACTATAATTATTCTTGATTTTTTAAAGGAGCTATAAAATAATAGTTACTAATTATTTAATATCACAAATATTATATGCTCTAATTAAAAGATACATTACCTAATAATATAGATTATAGTTAATAAATGTATTAAAAAAATATAAATGATTACTAATGGCTATAAACAATGTATAATTAAAAAAAAAATTACCTGAGTTAACCATTTACCATAAAAACAGTTAGTGAATTCGTTTGGGCTTATGTTAGACATGAAATCCAGAAACATTTCATCTATATAAGACTTAAAAATCTCCTTGATTACAGTCAGAGTAGGGTAAACATGACTTGGAAAAAGGCATTTTGCAACACCAGTATATGTGTCCTATAAAAAATAAAATTTAGAAAGTTTTCATTACAATCTTTATAAGTATCAAGTACTCATGTCCAGGACCTTTTGTAAAAGCTCATTTTTTATATCAACTCACTGCTTTTTTAATTCGCTTTTAATTTCCCATACATCCTCACTCAACCTTTTCATTAAAAGGTACAGCTGCTGATTTTGAGTGAAGAGTCTCTCATAAACTTGCCGGCAGTAATTGCTCACATGTTCTTCGAATCCAGTGTATTAAAAAAAAAAAAAAAAAAAATTTTAAAAAAAAAAAAGGGTAAGATTATAAGATCGTTATCTAAAGAGATTAAAAAAAAAAAAAAAAATCTTATATACCATCATGATAATCTTGTGATCGAGATCTTCCTCGTGATTTCTGCAACAATAATGATCTATCTCAATTGATAGAACATGATCTATGTCGAGAAGAATGAGAACAAGAAGGCAATGGTTGTCGCGAATATGATGGCTGCCTTGATTGGGTGGCTTGTCTGATTGGGCAGCTTGTCTTAATTGGGTGGCTTGTTATGATGTGGTTCATTTACCTTTCATTTGCTCAAATATTTCCTGTATATTTCTAATACTTTTAGATGAATCTGAAGAATCACTGTCATATTTTTGAGATCATTTATAAGATCCAATTACCAATTTATATCGAGTTTTATTGGTAGAAATAGCAGATGATTGTAAATGGGTGTTGGTAGGAATAGCGGGAGAAGATGATGATTGTAAACGGGTTGTATTGGTAGGAATATCAGAAGATAGGTTGGAAGAGTTAGCAGTAGGTAAATTATTATCAGAAGGTGGTAAGTTGGAGGTGTTATTGGTAGGTAAATTATTGTCAGAAGGTGGTAAGTTATTATTAGTATCATTGTTATCTATTTCAAAAAATTTTCAAAAATGTCTTTAACTTTCAAATGCGAAGTAGTTATATTTATAAAATCTATAAAATTAAGAAATGATGTAACTTAATCGCTATGTAGCAAAAAAAAAATAAAAAACTTTTTGTCAACATATATGTAATGATAATTCTTGTATCTGAGAGAGTTAATATATGATGATGTTAATCGTTTTATACAAAAATAAAAGCGAAAGTATACTTATCTTATTTGTTATTTTGGTCATTGGAGAGTAATAATGATATACACAATTATGCATGTAATATTAATTAGCTGAGTTTTATTTTATTATTGATATCTCTCACTGCGATTTGAATTTATAAATAATATATACGTAATATAATACTACTTTTGCTTACATCATATAAATAATTATTATGCTTTGTTTTGATCAAAGAAAAAAGAATCGGCTAAAATTGATACATATCGATTAAAATCATTAAATCTTCTAAATCATTGCTCACTACTACATCCTTTACCTTCTTTTATTGCCATTTCTTACTTAGTTCTTCACAATATATATATTGCAAATTCATATTTTCTCGTATATTTTATTTTCTTTTCATTTTCTCTTTCTTTCTATCTATTTCTTTATTTCTTTAAATCTGAGGAAAGAATTCTGTCCAGGTTCTGATGTGCTGGCACTCTTCTTTTATTTCTATCTTTGTTATTTCACTATTTTTCATTATAATTACTATTTTCGCTCTTTTTTATATTCATTTATTATCGTTTATTTACCCTTTTTCTTTATATTTATTCTTTAAGCTTTTCCTATTTTCTAAAATGCGTTGGCATTGTAAGCATTGTAATTGGGAATTTTTAAAATTATTCGCTCTAATTCAACATATATCTCAAAGTCACCATTACCTTCTAGAAATATCGAATCAAGCCATTTCCTCTGAACAATTGGAGGATAATATTTGGCAACTTCCAGAATACAGCACTTCTGAATATGATTCTGATGAATCTATAATTTACAGGGTAAATCATTTATTATCATTATAAGTTATAATATGTAATTAATAATATATATTATTTAGAACGAAGACATATCAGCATCACCTCATTCCGATATAGAAATAGAGCCTCTTTCAGCAAATATAGAATGTGATGCTGATGACTATAAGAGAGCAAATGCATTCCTTTTGGTAAAATGTGATCCTGAAAACTATGAAGGAGCTTCATTTAATGATGCTTTTTATGACATGGAACAACCACCAAATGTTAAATGGCCTAATAAAGCTTATTGTGAATTTATAAAGATAGTTCATAAGCATCAACTGTCTAATTTCGCTGGTGATGCTATTATAAACTTTTTTAATAAATTTTCCAACTTGGACACTTCACCATTACCTCTGTCAACTAGAATTGGAAAGGAACTTCTAGATAATTCTACAATCCCTTACATGAAGTTTAAAAAACTCCCGATTATAATGTTTCAAAACATTGTATATAGTTTTTACTATTGATCATTAATTAATACAATAAAATCATTAATAATGATTGATAGTATTAACCAGTCATTAGTGCTTGGCTATGAAGATAAATGGAAAGTTATAAATGGCAAAGAATATCGTGTATTTGGAGAACAGTATAATAGTAACTGGTGAAAGCGAGAAAATTCGAAGTTATTTATTAGGCAACGATTATTATCAATTATACTCTATTCTGATATGACAAACCTTAATCATATGGGAAAATCCTCTAGACATCCAATATTTTTTTCACTTGGTAACATCCCTAACCACCAAAGAAATAAGCCAGAATCCAAGGCTTTAATTGGATAATTTCCAATCCTAAAAGCCATAGATTCTAAAACAAAAAATTCTAATAAATTTCAAAAATTACAAAGGAAAGTCTTCCAGAGATGCATGAAGATTCTTCTTCAGCCCATAGTGGAGGAACCAGAGCTTCACTTTGTTGTTCATAATAACATAGTCACCTTCATTCCTCGAATTTCAATAATTATAGCCGATTTAGCTGAAGCTGATAAAATAACGAATGTTTATCAATCATCTTCTTCAAAAAGACCATGTTATTCATGTTTAGTATCAAGGAATGATTTGAATAATGTAAATTTAAATAATGTTTCACTTAGAACCCCAAATAATATAAGGGAAGCGATAAATAGCGGTAATGATCATTACTATTCAATTCATCCTGAAAAAAATGCATTTTGGCAGATAAGGTATGTAATTTTTAAATTTTATTTTTTTTTATTTTTTTTTTGATCTATTATATGGGCTTGGTGCTGGAAAAAGGGATGAATTTGGCAAAAAAATAATATTCACAAAAAATTAATTATCTTACTAATTATCGATTATAATTGCATTATTCAGTATCATTCTCGATGAAATAAATCAAACAGTACCAAAATAATGCAATAATTATCGATAATTAGTAAGATAATTGATTTTTTTGAATATTAAGTTTTTGTCAAATTCATCCCTTTTTCAAGTACCAAGCCTATATTACTATAATAAATTATAAATTTTTAGGAATTTCAATATATACGAAGCTATTGTTCCTGATCAAATGCATATTTTGGATCTTGGCCTCTTTAACTATATGCTAGATTTTACCAAACAACTTCTATATGAATAGTGTGAGAGCCATGTAATGCAGACCTTTGAACAACGACTAACATTGGTTCCTAGATTTTAGGGCCTCAAAATAATAAGGAATATATCTGAAATAAGACATATGACAGCCGATGAACTAGGAAATATAATGAAAATAATAATCTTTGCACTAGATAATCTATATGATAATTATAAAGAAGAGTCAGGAGTCATTAATAAGTGGTTATGTCAAGTTTACTATAAATTTTTTCGAATGTACATTGCCTCTCAAGAAGATTCATTTACTAATGATTTATATAATCAGCTTCAGGTATAAAACAAATACCAATTTTTTATGTAATTGTGATAACTAACAATTAATTTTATAGACTTACATTACAGATTGGGCCCAAGCATTTATTAAAATTTTTTCTAAATATTCTAAAAGTGGTCTCTAACTTCCGAAACTTCATGCTTGGTGTCATCATTTAATACCTTCAATTAAAGAATTTGGGTCAGTAAACAGTATGACCACAGAAACCTATAAAATACTTTATAAAAATTATGTCAAAAAGTCTTATCGAATGTCAAATAAGAAAAAATATATGAAACAAATAATAAAAACGATAAATTTTAAATATTAAATAAGTTTGCTTTTGACAGAACTCAAATATAATCATTATATATCATTAATATTTAATGTCACAGATTATACAACAAAAGTTGACTGAAAAAGAAGCTTTCAAGAGAAATCAAAGAACCAAAGGATTTGGAAAGTATTTGTAGATGATAATCTTGGAAGACTTGGATGATTTTCTTCAAAAAAATAAAGATAATATAGATCTTATACAAATAGAAGGGTTTCAAAATTTGCTAACTGGCCTTGACGAATTTTTTAAAAAAGAATCAACAATGTCTGTTCATGATGACTCATGGATAGAAGTTTTTTCTTC
Source organism: Cetraspora pellucida (assembly GCA_910591915.1). Lineage (NCBI taxonomy): Eukaryota > Fungi > Glomeromycota > Glomeromycetes > Diversisporales > Gigasporaceae > Cetraspora > Cetraspora pellucida. The sequence goes on from CAJVQA010012258.1 coordinate 10,070, forward strand.
AGCAGCTTTAGAAAGTACTGATATTATTCATGCATCTCCAAGTTATCATGCCAAACCAATGTTTTCTAATGTTATCATTAGTGCTGAAGATGATATAAATTAGTATTGTTTGGTAAGAATTAATTACAATTTTATTTGATAAGTATGTTATAC
>CAJVQA010012259.1:0-10221 GCA_910591915.1 Cetraspora pellucida
CCAAGCCTGAGAGCTAAAAAACTATAAATTAATTAATTAAAATTAATAATTACAAAATCTGAGATTAAAAACACTTAAGAACTAGCCCCGGAGCATCGCCCGGGCCTGAGAGCTAGTAGGAGGATTATAGAGGAACCCTTCGAACGGGTGTTAATTATAACTAGTAATACCAGTCAAAAAAATTTCGCACATCATGTGATCTTATTACAAAACCAATAAAAAAAATTTTGCTAAGAAAAACATTTCTCTATTGGTTAAGGTTAGTGCATTGCAAGTAGGTGATTTAGAGGGTTATAGTTATACCCAAATTTGCAAGAAAACTTTTCGTTAATGCGCAGAAGGCAGTTTCATAGACAAAATTTAGAGCTACGGACGACTTTGGATTGTTTTAGTTTCTTTGAACTTTTTTTCACATTATACCTGATCCCGAAGTTCAATTGGCCAGAAAATTTTTTTATACTGGTATTTTAAATGTTGTTTGGGCGTTGTTTCGAATTTTGGTCCGAATTGAGCTCGATGCTGTATATTTGACCAATAAATTGATAATGATTTAACCAATCAGTAAAGATAATAATCATGTATTTAGTGCGATAAAATAGCGTTACTAGCTATTTGCTAAGAAATAGCGCTATTTTAGATGCTATAAAATTGTTTCAGATCATGCGATATGGCATTATTTCATTAGTTAGAATGACGATGCTCATTGAAATCATATCGCATAATCTGAAAAAAATTTGGGTATATGTAGGGCTTATGGTTTCAAATCGAGATCCCAAATTTCTTTTTATTGGGTTTTTTTGTTACTTTATTGGTCAATAAATGAATTTAAGTAATTCCTGTGATTAATTGTAAAAACTTCGCTTATAGTATAGCATTAATGATCTTAGGAAACAATAAATAGGTAATGTGACAATTGAATATATAAGATAAAGAAGTTTGTGTATACAATGATAATATGTAATAGCGATAGGCTATTTTGATATTTTTTGCAAATTTAGCCTGCTTCTATTTATTACACCACTGATAAGTACGCAAAGAAAAAATCAGACTTCAGGCTTTTACTGGACTAGTCTGATGGATGACATATATGATAAAATAAGTAATTATGTTTGTGTTTCTGATCAGGACTAATTTTGGTAAATAATCAATAATAAACTTGAAAGCCTTATGTCTCATATATGGTTTTTCTTTGATCTTATGAGAAAATAAATGATTTATACATAGGGAAAATGGGGTATTATCCCGTATAATAATGTTTCGCCAACTCCAATAATAGGATAATATGCGATTTAAATAAAATATATTTGTCTACCAAACAAATTATTTCTGTTCATAAATAAGTTTAAATCAAAGATAAAAATTATGCCAAGAATCGTATCTAAATACTCAAGAAATGTCTACTATCTTTACGTGGAATTATGCATTTAGCATTTACCTGACTAACATTGTGAATATGTGTGCAAATTTCAATTTTGCATAATATTGCCCATTTCTTGAATTGTTGCACTTCGCCTTTGACGTTAGTTTTAGTGTTACTTAACGCTTTATGCGTATGCATAGTACAGTTACACTAAATTAGCAATAACGTTAATTTAAGCTGATTCGGATTTTTTTTTTTTAATGGTAACTCATTTTTTTAAAAGAAATATGAAAATCACTTCTAAGAATATGTTTAGCCGTATAAAATCATCTAAGAAAGAAGATTCTAATGCAATTAATAAACTTGGATATAACTATCAACATGGAATAGGGGTTGAAAAGGATGAACAGAAAGCATTCATTTATTATCAAAAATCTGCCGAGATGGATAATGCTAGTGCAATATATAACCTTGGATATTGTTATCAAAATGGAATAGGAATTGAAAAGGATGAACACAAAGCATTCATTAATTATCAAAAATCTGCAGAGATGGATGATTCTGATGCAATTTATCAAATTGGATATTGTTATCACGAGGGAATAGGTGTTGAAAAGGATGAACACAAAGCATTCATTCATTATCAAAAATCTGCAGAGATGGATATTCCTGATGCAATAAATCAAGTTGGATATTGTTATCACAATGGAATAGGGGTTGAAAAGGATGAACAGAAAGCATTCATTCATTATCAAAAATCTGCGGAGATGGGAAATGCTAGTGCAATATATAACCTTGGATATTGTTATCGCAATGGAATAGGGGTTGAAAAGGATGAACACAAAGCTTTCATTCATTATCAAAAATCTGCGGAGATGGGAAATGCTATTGCAATAAATCAAGTTGGATATTGTTATCTCTTTGGAATAGGGGTTGAAAAGGATGAACACAAAGCATTCATTCATTATCAAAAATCTGCAGAGATGGATAATGCTAGTGCAATACATAACCTTGGATATTGTTATCTCTTTGGAATAGGGGTTGAAAAGGACGAACACAAAGCTTTCATTCATTATCAAAAATCTGCAGAGATGGGAAATGCTAGTGCAATAAATAACCTTGGATATTGTTACCACTATGGAATAGGGGTTGAAAAGGATAAACACAAAGCATTCATTCATTATCAAAAATCTGCAGAGATGGGTAATGCTACTGCAATTTATCAAATTGGATATTGTTATCTCCATGGAATAGGGGTTGAAAAGAATGAAATTGAAGCATTCATCCATTATCAAAAATCTGCCGAAATGGGTGATGTTACTTCAATAAGTCAAATCGGATATTGCTATCGAAATGGGATTGGAATATCAAGAGACTTACAAAAGGCTGATTATTGGTATCAAATGTAAATAATCTATTAATTTTTTAATTTTTTATTTTTTTAGATAACTGTAATAATGTATATACTTTTAATAATAATTAGTGAGAGAAATAAGTTATCAGGTAATTTGTAATAATAATAACCCGTGCATTGATTTAGTGACCGGGTACAATATAGTTGCAAAATAAAGCATAAAAGCAATTAGATAGATGCTAGAAAAACAATTAAGACCTTAAGAAGCCAATAAGTAGCCTTTGGTAGACTTGAAGAAAGGATCTAAACTCATAAAAAATGATATTGTTTGTTTCAGAAAGAAGACTTTAATACAAGAGAAACCTATTATTAGTTGATACCTTAATTCTGTATAATATAGCTAATGATATTTTGTCGATGCCAGTTAATGTTACAATAGGTCAAATACTCTAATATCCAAATTAGTGATGAAACCTAGTCAAAATTCTGCATAGATCCTTATCTCCAATCTAGAAAGCCACCTACATTAAATTTAATGACAACAAATAAACTATTGCTGCTTATTGTTATATAAGAATAAAGGAGAACCTAGTTGTAGCTGTACTCGATTTTGAGGCCACTATAAGCATAATAATAAAGAAGTTGGTTGATAAACTAGAGTTGAAAATTCTAAAAAAATCCTTCACTGTAGTTGTTTTAGCAACTGGTACCAAAACCAGTGCTTTAAAAAAATTAATAATATAAAGATTGTCTTTAAGACATAGTAATACCTAACACCTTTTAAGTAATTAAGACCATGAACAAAACTATAGTTTTAGAAACTAATTGGTTTCTAAAAGCACAAGCCTGGTTATATTTTAATGAAAGGTGTTTTTACTTGAAATATTGTGGTTATGTAGTTGAGATTCCAATATTACATTCTAGCAATAATAACCTTTAAGACCCAACCTAAGAAAATAACAAGAGCAAAAATAAAGAAACATTTGATAAATTTATCTATGAAGATAAAGAATTATTAAAGACAAAGAATTACTATATAGAGAAATCAGTAATTAAAAAAGATAGATTATATTATAACATATAGGCAGATGCCAAAAGCCTAGCCATTTACTTAATTATTGAAAAGACACTACTATCCAGTATCCAGAACTCCCAAAATGCATTATTAAGGAATATTTAGAAGAATTTGCTCAAATAAAAGAATTGAATAACCAACAACAGAAACAAGCTTAGGAATTCTTTCATCAAGAGAAAGGCCTCTTTGCACAAGATACAAAAGAGCTAAAAGAAACCTTGGTACTAATCTATATAATCAATATTAGAAATGCTAAACTAATAAACAAAACCTGCATCACATCACCTCTAATGAGCAAGAATTTGTTAAAAAGGAACCAAAAGATATAGAAAAAAGAGAATTAATTACACAATCTGATAGCCACTGGGCCTTTTTTATTGTAATAGTACCTAAGAAGGATGAGAAATTAAGACTCTGCATCAATTACTGCCAGATGAATGCTGTTACAAGAAAAAACACCTATCTTCTTTTACAAATTGATGACTTGTTAGAGAAATTCTAAAAACATAAGATGGTTCTTAAGCCTAAACCTGAAAAGAATATTGGCAGATTAGAATAGATAAGAAAAACAGGGAATAACTGCTTTTGTCACCAAGGCAGGACTTTATAAATTTAAAGTTATAACATTTGGGCTGTGTAATGCCTTTGTGATGTTTTAAAAGCTAATGAATTAAGTTCTGATGGAATACTTTAGAAAATTCACTATAGTATATATAGACAACATCAATATATACTTCAAGACATTTGAGAAACATTTGGTGCATTTACAGAAGGTATTCAAGAAGCTAAAAGAAACTAGGTTAAAGATTAATATTAAAAAATGCAAGTTTTTTTAATCTGAAATCCAGTTTCTGGGCTACATAATCAGAAGTAATAGAATTTGACCTAATGAATCAAAAATAGAAGAAGTAAAAACCTTTTCAATTTCAAGAACTGTATGGCAATTAAGGGCATTTATAGGCTTGGTCTTATATTATTAATGATTTATCAAAGAATTCACCTCTATTACCAGACTCTTGCATTAGTTACTTCAAAAAGATGTTAAATATAAATATAGAGAAGAACAAAACAGTGCTTTTGAAACACTTAAGAATTATTTGATTACTCTCTGATATTACAATACCAAACTTTGATTAAACATTTCATCTTTATATCAACATATCAAAAATAGAGCTAGGTGCTATACTAACTCAAAATAAAAATAAAAAGAAGTATGTCATCTTCTATGCAAGCCAAAATTTGATCTATGCAGAAAGAAATTACTTTACTACTAAACAAGATTGCCTGGCAGTACTTTGGATAATTAAACACTATTTCCACTATTTTGAATTTATGTTATTCATAATGGTAATAGACCATTTGGTATTAAAGTAGCTCCAAACCTTCAAGCTAAAAGAAAGAAGGTCTAGATGGATTCTTTGCCTTTAACTGTATAATTATACTATCAAAATTCAGTCTGAAAGGGTTTACAGTAATGCTAATGCCTTATTATAATGGTCTAAATCAATAGAGCTAACCTTTAACAAAACAAATGATGACAACTTAGCTGCCCTGAAATGGCTCAAAACATAGGCAGAGTATGAACACCAACCTATTTATAAAGAAGTAAAATTATATCAAATGGATGTTAATGACTCCTTAGATGATAAAATAAGTTAGAATAAGTACAAAAATAGTAGAGAAATGGAATAAAATGATTACAAAGAATCAAAAGACAATACTTACAACTCTGAATATTTATGCAACTATTATCTTAAAGTTAGAGAAGCCTGATAGGACCTAACTGAGAAAGAAGAATATGGAATAAAGAAGAGAAAGTATATATGCTTGCTTAAAAATATCTTTGCTGAACCTGAAAGAGAAAAAGCCCCATACAACCATCTTGATAAAAACCTATAAAAACCTTCAAGAAATGAGAATCAATAAATCATAAAAAAGGTATATATAGTAATAATTACTTTGAAATTAAGCCTGAAGAATGATTTCTTACTGCTATTGCAGATGACCATATCACAAAAAATAGGTAGTATAAAGAGAAAAAAGTCATTGTATTCTCAGCCACTATCTGAAACAAATTGGAACTTGATGAAGAATTAAATGATGAGGAACATGTTCTCAACTACTTATTAGGCAATAAGCCACTTGACTTATACAATAATAAAAGATACATTGGCGAACCTTACAAAAAGAAAGTAAGATACTCAATGATTCTAAAATCAATAGCTCTAGAAACATTTGATAAAGACTAAACTCTCATAGATGATAAGCAAGACAAAGACATATATTCTATAAAAAAAAACAAAACAGTGCTAGAAGAAGAACACAAATAATGTGTTATTGAAGAAATCAATAAGATCCATGCATGATATCATTTTGAGAACATTCTCACAGATGTTTTACAGATGTTTGTAGCTGTAAAATGATGACCACTAAAATGAACCATTAACTGTAATTAATAGATAAAATAAAGGCACTCAGATGACTGAAAATAACATAATGGAAGAACAATAATAATAATAATAATAATAATAATAATATATATATATAATAGTTTTCTTCTTAGATAAATAGAGTAGATTGTAGTAACATGTGTTACAGACCTAATGAACTTAAAAAAGGTTAGGATATATTAAAGCAGATTGTAGAGCTTTAATTAAATTGATGCTGAATTAATAAGATACTTTATAGAAAGAAATAGAACAACTAGAAAAGCAAAAGCTAAACCTAAAACTCAATGTTAAAAAAAAATTCAGTTCAGATAGTTAGTGTTCTAGTTTTAAAGAAAATGAAATCTATGCTATACTGTTAAATCAGATGTTATCTGCAAGATAGTTACCTCCTTAGACAAATAGAAGAATTTTAAAGAAAAAAAATAATTAAAATCAACAAAACATTAGAATTAGAACAGGAATTGCTATACAAGAAGGATAAACATAAACCTACTCAACTGCTAAGAGTAGTGTAAGAACAAAAAATTAATATAATATTAATGATAGTCATATTGATCTACTAAAATGACATTTCAGAGTTAAAGCTGTCTATAATAAGATTTGACAGATATACTATTGGCTAAAATGCAAGAAAATATTAAGAGATATATTAGAACCTGTGATGACTACTAAAAAAAAGGTAAAAACAAAGCCAAAGGACCCCTCTATCCAATTCCAGTATCAGTGCTGTTTCAATAAATAGGAGTAGATATTATGAGATCTTTGCCTATCACTACTCAAAATAAATAATACATTGTTATTGCTACTGATTATATAATGAAGTAACCTAAATCTCAAGCCATCAAATTTGCAGATGCTTTAGCAATAGCAAATTTTCTTTTCAATGAAAACATGCATTGACATGGGTGTTCAGAGAAAATTTTGACTGATAGAGGTTTCTATTTCTGAAACCAACTAGTAGATGAGCTCTTAGAACAATTTTGAATTTAATATCTGTTAACTATCTTATATTATTTGCAAACTAATAGTTTAGTAGAATGTTTTAACAAGACATTATATAAGGCAATAGCAAAATTATTAAAATACATTACCAACTGGAATCTCATTATCCTTGCCATACTATTTGCATACTGAACCACCTAACATTTAATTGCAAGAGTAATGCTCTTTTTTCTTATGCATAGTTAAGAAGCCCAATAACCAATACAATCTGTTAGTACTAAAGAATTAAAAACTATAATCAAATGGGCCATAGTATTGTTGGACCATCTATCAAAAATTTGAGAAGAAATTGTTATATGAATTCACTGTGTTCAATATTGACAAAAAAAGTATTATAATACAAAAATCAAAAAATGCCAAAACTATTTATAAAAAGCAAAGTTCTTTTGTACAAGGCTGCAGATGACAGTACTAGAAGTGGCAAACTGAAACCAAAATGGAAGAGCCCCTTCCACATGCATGAAAAATTTTTCAATAATGTTTACAAGATATGAACACTTAATGGGAAAGTCTTAACAGTGTCAATTAATATACAACTATTGAAAAAACACTATTATTGGTTAACAGACACTAGAATTCAGGTGACAGAACTTCAAACTAAAGAATAATCTTAAAAATAGCCTAAAGTAGATAAAGATCAAATGTTAATATATTTATAGTCTTAATTTAGATATGATCCATGTTAATAGTAAACTGTAATATAAAAAAAAAAAAAGTAAACAAACAAGCAAGAAAGATAAATATAAAAGAAAAAGAAAGAAGAATGAAAACAAATATGCAATGAGTGAAAAAATAAGATTAACAAGCAAAAGTATAAAATTATACAGAAATTAGCAGAAAGAGAAAATACGAAAATCAATCAATGTTTAATATGCTCTATTATCAAAAATATTAAGTAACTTCATCAATCCTATGCTGCCAATATGTGTATAGCTTCTTCACCCTTTTTAGAGTTACAAGATTCTAAAACTTGTATAACTTTAACTTACCTGCATCTGTTTTGGGCTATTTGATATCAACAATGAGTCAAGACCCTAATATATACCTACTATATTAGTATAATATTTGTCTATATTACCCTTGCCTAACAAAAAAACTGGCAAAATTTGTTTACCAAGCATTACTACTTTACTATTATAAAGATATATAATATATTTTCTGTATAGTGGTTTGGCATAGAATTATTGAACCACCAAGCTGAAGTTCTGTAATATTTGATAGCTTAAGACTGAGGAAATAGGCTGGTTGATTGACAATCTACCTCACCTTATAGAACTTAGAATCTAGTTAAAGAGAAATATAAGACCTAAATAAACTCTGGCCATTCATAATAGAAAATTAGTTAATTAGAGAAGAAGTCGATTACATCTGTTGCATTTATTATATTTATTGCATATAACTGATCAGTCATATATGATGCATATATTAAATGTAGCAGATAGTAGCAATTAAGTAGAATGAAAATATCAGTAGAATACAACTGATTAATAATATTAATGATATCAGTTGTATTTATTGCATAATGTACATAGAAGAATTAATTATAAATAAAGACTAAAAAGACCTTTTGAGAAAAATAACTTTTTTTTGACAACAAACATATAATATATATAACATATGATTACCTATAATAAAACTACTTTTAAAATATTACTATATAAATATAGTGCTTGGACTCAAATATCTGTTTATCTGTTTATTTATAACCTTATTGTAAAAGTTGCATCCAGATAACTGTCAGTTTATAATTTGCAGATAACTAAATAGACCCTATAGAGAACCAGATAAACTACAGATAGCCAAATATCCTACAGATATTCAGATAAACTAGATAATCTATGGATATCTAAAGATAAATAGAAAAAACATTATTTATTTTAAATAAAAATTTGCTAAAATAAGCTATAAAAGTTCATAAATTTGTGCTATATTATAGTATAATAATATTTAGATTTATAAATGTTAATAATTATTAATTAAATATTACAATTTATTTATACTAATTTGCATAAATAAAAATTTTTAGAATTAATATTTAAAAAACCAAAAGTACTGTAACAAAGACAATATTTAAGAATTAAATAGATATGCTAAAGCCTTGTAGTATTTTAATTTGTCATTTAAATTTATATATTAATTAATAACATATGGGCAAAAATATCTAGTTAGGATGACACAAATTATTAACTCTTTCCAATGATCACTTGTACCAAATTCTGCTGCAAACATTTGATTATTATTCAATATTTTATTAAGTAAACTACTCTTGGACGCCTAAGTAAAGTTGTTCCTAACATAATTTTACACTTAGGCGGCCTAGTTATATATCTCTGGACCTCTTATTTACTGAGATATTTTTATTAAATATAAAAACACTTCTATTCAAGTTATCTTAAAATTTTACTAATTAAACAACTCTTGTATCTTAGATCAAAAAGAAAGAGCTCATTCATAGCCTTATATTGATATAAAATTCATCAAAAACGGCCTAAAACTGATCAACTTATTGACAAAATACACTTAAACTCTCTTGCAAAATTTCTTTATTTTTTGCAAATTTTTTTTATATTTTTTGGAGGCCTGCCTCTGGTTTACCTTATCCAAACCCACCCAAAACAGGATTACTAATCAATATTATACAATTTATTAATTACAAATTTTACTTTTACAATTTTACACAACTTTTTTGTTTAACATCAATCTTGATTTACAAATAGATCTGCAAAGTGTCACATACTTTTTGTGATACTCTTCTATTTGTTACATCTTGTGTTTGTCACATCTCTCTAATTGTCACATTCCTTATTTATCATATCCCTTATTTGTCACCATCTCTTATTTGTCACACTCTATATTATTGAAATCCTATCAGACTCAAGAATTCCAATATCAAATCTGTTTTTATTTTTAAAGCAACCATGCCTACATTAATTAATCAAGATTCAGATCAATATGATTTAGATTACTTTTTGGCTAAATA
>CAJVQA010012260.1:0-10220 GCA_910591915.1 Cetraspora pellucida
CCTAGTCTAGTTACTGAGTTTTTCTATGTTTTCTTTCCTAGAGTTTTTGGTCGAGGGATCTACAGGGAAGAGTTTGTATTGTTAAATAGTAATTCATATAGCAGTTCAAATTATATTATTTAATATAATAAATATTTTTAATTTTATTAGTATTATAATATTTAAGATTAAAATAGAAAAATTTATTAAATTAGTATCTACTAGTAAATTAATTATGTTAAAAGAAAAGACATAGTGACCTAGTAAAATAATTAAATTATCAATCTCTTAAGTGATAGATTGAGTGTTCAAATTTTATTAACAATAAAAATTTAGATAATCACTTATGTAATATTTATATTATAATAACTGTTACTAATAATTAGATTAGAATTTTGTAATAGTAATTGCACCAATATGACTAACAGGTCATAAGGCATTTGTATAAGTATGATGTTATATAAAGAAATGCAAACTAACAATTAGATAGTACAAACATTAGATAAATTCTTGTAACTATGTAAATTTATTAAAATTAAATAACAAAAAATTTATTTGAGAAAACCTGAATAAAAAAATAGTCAGATTTTTGATGACTCCACTATAAAGACTAGTTTAAGAAAACAGATATCAAGATTATAGTATACAAACAAGCAATAATCTCTGGTTGGAAATCTTGAAGATATTACCAATTAGGTCATTAGAATAAATCAAAAAAAAAGATATCAGACTGATCTGATATATCAATAAACTGATCATAATCTTATACAGATTATCTGAATTATAAATCTAATAAAAAAACAAGAATATACTAAAATACTAAAATTATGCTATAAAGTAGATATTAGGGTTTAGTAGATATTAGGGTTTGAGTGAACTTTATAAAAACATAATAGTTAAATAATATAACTCTAATTGCAAATATTAATTTTATTATAAAAATAATAGATCAACTATAAAAATAAGTACAAAAAACTTTGAGAAGATTTCTTCAAGGATAAAATAATTCTAAGGTTAAGATGATAATTTGAATATCTGGTTATGACCTAGTAATGTTAACACAGGTTGCAGGTTCAGAAGGTTTAAAATGAAACATTCAAGCAGAAGTGTTAGATATAGCACTTGGTAAGAAATCTTTGAATAAACTTCTTAAATAGGTAATATAGAAAAATTATACATGTAACCAATTGTACACTCTCCTGTAGTGATTCATTAAATCATATTACCAAAAAAGTTGTTAATAAAAAGTCAAAAGACCAAAGTAATCACCTTATACCAAAAAAATATATATATATTAAAAAGATTTTTTTATAAATTAGGTTTAAAATTAACTTTATTATACAGTATACATTGAAGTTTTAAATAATTTTTAATGTTTAAAAGTTTGCTATAATAAAAATTAATGAATTTTTTAATTACCTTTCTAAAATCACATTATGTATATTATTTTATATTATGTGATAATATAGAAGTATTTCTATTTAATCTCCCTCTATATAATCACCAAAAAGTGTTAGGTAAATTGGGTGATTATATATATGAGAGCATGACTGTATATTAAATAAAGTTTTTGAATAAACTAAAAAGAGACATTATATCTATGAGTATATTGTGAATAAGCAATAAAAGAGCAAATAAATTTTTGATTTAAGACTCTAAACATATAGGAACATCCATGAAACACGGCACATCACATGCACATTTATGTGTTTCTCGCGGGGATTTTTTTACATGTTCTCTTGAATTTCGGTATAACTATAGCCCTTTAACATTACTCTAATAAATATCAACTTTAAAATAAACTTTAAATAGTTAAGTTACCAGTATCACTGTAATCATTATTGGTAAAACCGTAAACCATAATGGCACAACAAAGCCTTAATGCCATTCGGGGCAAGAAAAATTGGATTAAATCACGAGGAAATTAAATAATTATTATAGCTGTTTTCAAAGGGGATTGCTACGGGCACAACATTTCACGCACAACAATGACCGGCATTACGTTAGCTCTAACTCAGGCCGATGTTATGCCTATAAATCACGTGAAATGTTGTACCGTAGCAAGGGACTCCATTTTAATAGGAATACTCCAGAGTATTACTATTACAGCTATTATCAAAAAGGTGTGAACAACGATTTCTACATACCTATGTGGGAAATCGAAGAATCGGGAAATTCTGATTAGTAAAAAATTGAATGTCCGATTAGCACTGGCTTTGAAAATTCTGGAAATCTGGGATACGGTGATCACACCTTTTTGAAAACGGCTATAAAATAGTCAACGGAGTACTTACGAAATTTCTGCGGTCTGCAAAAAGGTGTGACCTCTGCAGATCATCGTGTAGCATAAAATCGCGGGAAATTTAGACGATTTTTCGATTCTAAGAGAATTATACCATATAGATATCGAATATATGATTTATAGAAAATCTAGGATCTTAGAAATTCTCCACTATTGTTATCACGAAAATTGTGGGATCATACCTTTTGCAAACCGCTGCACTAATCAGAATTTCCTGATTCTTCGATTTCTCACATAGGCATGAGGGAATCATTGTTCACACCTTTTTGAAAACAACTGTAAATCTAGTTTATAATATTAGCTAATCTGAGCAGTAAGTGCAAATTTAGTAGGACCGCATATCACAACTTGAATTAAAAAAAATTAGGCAGTAAATGATTGGCTTAGCGAAAACAAAATATTGCACGTAACGGTTGAACGTCTTTAATTTTAATGATTATCGATTCATCTGGGCGGTAAAAATCCGAAAACAAAAAAAAAAAGTAAAAAATAAAAAAGATCTTAAAACTATATCTCGGAAATTATGCTAAACTGATCATTTTGTTAAAAAACTTAGCTCTAAATTTATGAATAGTTATTAAATCCCGCTAAGCATCTTCAAGAACAAGATCAAGAGCTTAAAAGTTATTTATAAAATTTCGGAAAATTCGGGGGTTCGCTAAAGCCTTGTACCCACGTGACTTTTTATGTGTAGATCCGCCAATAAAAATCATGAAATTTGTTTATACGGTCAACCCAAAGTTAAAAAATCAAAAAAAAAACGCAAAAAATGAGTCTTGGTGTATTAATAAAAAATGCTGGGAAGGCAATTTTATCTATATGCATACCCTTACCATAACACTAAATTAACCCTCTAAAACGTGGGTACGTACAAGGCTTTAGTGTTCCCCCAAATTCGGCAAATTTATGTTTCACCATCATGAACGAGCTTAAATTTCGAAAGTATTATGATTACAGTATTTGGAATATTCATCATCATCCAATTTATGCAATGGTTATTAATACTATCGAGCCATTTGTTACTATTTGTTTTCTTCAATAATTTTTTGTTGTTGCGTCTTGGATTCAGAGTATAATCTTCCGGAAGCGCATTAAAAATTAAATCTACGAGATTTTCTGGTTCAATTGCATTTTCTTAGTTTTTATAATTTTATAATTTTATTTCGAATTTCATTCTTTTTTCGGAAATTTGGTTTACGGCAATCAACATATATTTTTTAGAATAGTGTATTATTGGATTTTATGCTTTTAACGATTGCTTTTCATCTTAAAGAATCGAAGAAAAAAAATCTACTAAATCATTTTATATAGTTGCTTGTCATTTCATGAACTATACACTATTCACTCTTTTTTATTTGCAATTATGTAAATATTTTTAATAAATATTATTATCATGATCTAATCATGATGAATTGACAAATCATATGATTTTCTACAGTAATTTGGCAAACCGGGGCGGCACGTGTGTAAATATGATTAGTAAGAATTTAATTAAATAAATAGCATTGATCTACATAGTTGATTAAATATCTATGCGCATGATCTTTGATAATCTTACTTACTAATGTTGGTTAAATATCGATATATATACTCTCTGAAAGCTACTTTTTACGTCATATAAGCTAAATCTCATGCGCTTTATTACTAGAAGTAATCAACAAAGGCAGCAGGTAACAATAGTTTGATAACTGTGTTGAATTTTTATGTTAAAGAGCTATTCTAAAAGCTCCCGATCCTATTAGGTCTTTAATATGTTTCGAAGAAATTACGTTGCCGCCGCTGCTCCTTCAATTCCGAACAAACCAGCAATTCCATATCCCGTGGATACCGCTGCTGGTCCAATGCTTCGTTATCAAAAGTCGCTTCCAAGGCTTCCCGTTCCTGCACTCTCCGAGACTTTGGAAAAATATCTTAAGAGTGTCCGAGCACTTACTAACGAAGAAGAATACGCAAAAACCAAAGCTATTGTTACAGAATTTCAGAACCCTGGTGGAATTGGTGAAGAATTACACAAGAGGCTCTTGGAAAAAGCAAATAATCCTAATGTAATTAATTGGCTTGAGGATTGGTGGAACGAGACTGCATATTACGGATATAGGGATCCGACCGTGGTTTATGTGAGCTATTTTTTTGCTTATAAAGACGACAAACTTCGTAAAGACCCTGCAGCTCGTGCTGCTGCCATTGTTACAGCCGCCTTGGAGTTTCGAAGACTCGTCGTTGAGTAAGCGTGTACTTTGCTTACATAAGAAAAATTTCCTTAATCTTAAAGTTTTAAACTAATAGAATCTTATTTTAATTCAAAGACAACAATTAGAACCAGAATACGCAAAAAAACTTCCTCTTTGCATGGCTTCATATAAATGGATGTTTAATGCTTGTCGTTATCCGAATAAACCTTCTGATTTTGAATTGACCTTTGATCCTGCGACCAATAATCATATGACTGTCATCCGAAACAACAAGTTCTTCATTATAGATCTGGTTAAGGATGGTATACAACTTTCAACTTCTGAAATAGAAAGGTGGGAGATCTAATGTTTATCTATTTTTTTAAACCATCAATAGTAAATGATTGACTATTAATCTATTAGAATGCTTATTTTAGCCAAATAAGAAAGGTTTATAAATTGGCTGGTAATACAAAGGATCCTGCAATCGGAGCTCTTACCACAGAAAACAGAGATAACTGGACAGATGTTTGTACTCTATTTTACACAACACAGTATAAACTCAATATAACGAAGCCATAAAACCTAGATATATCGAGGATTTTATTAAATTGAAATAGTTTCCGTATATGTGCATATAAATTGAGCTAGCAATACTTCGTTACATCGAGTTATACTATATACTTTCTTTACAAGCACCATAATATGTTTAAAGTTGAATTTATTTATTATTTTTTTAGTATCGAAAATTACTCTTGGCTATAGGCTCAAATGAACAATTATTGAAAAAGATAGAAAGTTCAGTTTTCGCTCTTTGTTTAGATGACACTTCCCCAGTTACACGGGATGAGATTAGTCACGCTTGCTGGGTCGGAGATGGTCGTAATCGCTATTTTGACAAGTCTTTACAATTTATAGTTTTTGATAATGGAAAAGCTGGATTTTGCGGTGAGGTAAGTGTCCGATCTGCTATATATTAATTTAAATTTTAGAATTTATAAATAAACAAAATACGTTTTTCTTTAATACTAGCATTCTTCTATGGACGGGACACCAACGGCCAGATTAAATGATTTTGTTTGTGACTCAATTGCCAAAAACAAAATTAATCATGGTTCTCCTAACATTCGATCTAATCTACCTGAACCTGAGCGACTTAATTTTACTTTGAACAATGATATTCTTGATGCTATCGCAAAGGCTGAAAGTAACTTCGATTCCCTTGTTGCAAAGCATGATTTACGAGTATTAGCTTACCAGGGTTATGGTAAAAACGGTATCAAGAAATTGGGATTTTCGCCAGATGCATATGTACAAATGATAATTCAATTAGCATACTACAAGATGTATGGAGTTAGTAGATCAACATATGAAAGTGCTCAGACCAGAAAATTTGCTCATGGTAGAACTGAAGTTTGTAGATCTACATCAGTTGACTCTGTTAATTGGGTCAAAGCTATGGAAGATACAAAAGTTCCAGTAAGTATCATCTTAAAGTATTATCACATATATTACAGCAATTTTAAAAAGGCATTCTGCGTAAAGTTAGAAGTCAAGGCGGACTTGGGTCGTAAGGCGATACAATCACACGTAAAATACATGTCCGAAGCTGTTGAAGGACGCGGTTGTGACAGACATTTATTTGGTGAGTGCAAAATATTCGTAAAACCATATATAGCCATACTTTAAATAGGTATATTTATTTATATATTTTCACTAAGGTCTTCGTATGTCTCTAAAACCGGGAGAGGAAAAACCAGCAATCTTTACTGATCCTACATACATTAAGTCAACACATTGGTTTCTGTCAACTTCTCAACTTTCATCAGAATATTTTGACGGATATGGATGGGGTGAAGTAGTTCCTGATGGTTATGGCATTGCATATCAGATTAATGCCAATGTGATTAGCTTTAATGTTGTTTCAATGCATTTGAATAATCAACGAATGTGTCATTATCTTAGAGAGGCTGCAGATGAGATGAAAGAACTATTTGAACATACACAGGCAAAGGAAGGCCGTGTTCCAGCAAAATTATAATATTCGGGTGTGACGTGTAACGTCTATTAGTTAACCCAAACCAGTTAAATAACAGGCATAGAATGTAGTAACGCGCACAGATAGGAATGCTAAACTGTTCAAATAGTTCCAATACTCTTAATTTGATTTATATTTGATTTTCAAACGGTTTACATCCTTATTTGTAAAACTATTTATTATTAGATATTTTTCTCTCGAAAAATTACATCATATAACGTGGTAAAGAAAATCTTTGTTTATTAAGTGTAAAATAAAAAAGGTTTATCGATCAGTGATTCATCAAGCGTAAATATTTTTGAATAACAATAATTAATTGGACTAAATTCCTTTTGTTGGATATTTATACGTATATAATTAATGCATAAAAACAAGTACACAAAATTAAATATGCCAAATAATATACAGTCAAATCTTAGATATATCTCCACTAATGTTGTTAGCCGAAATCGGATTGAACTTGTAAAAATATTTCGACATTTGATAATTAGTTTACCGAAATTCTAAAATAATGCCAAAATTCCAAATTATGCCGAAATGTCTAAAAAAAATCTAAAAACTTATTTGTTAGCAAGTATCCGAACTTGTTATTTTGTGGATTTCATGCTATATACCTTAAAATAAATTTGATTCAAGAACGGTTGCTTGCCTTTATCAACCAGGTTTAATTATATAAGCTTTTCTAAATGATACTAACTTGAAATTTCTCATTTTTTTTGTACGTTTTTTTTTACACTACGTACTCACTATGCTAAAAATATCTTTTTTAGTATAGTTAGATATCTATAAATTAGGATATTACTGTTTATATTATTAATTTTACTATTTACGTATGCTACGTACGTATGTATACTAATTACTAAAATTTTATTAATTTTTTTATTTATGACCCGACCGGGTCAAAATTTACAAAACTCTAAAAAAAAATTTCAAGTATACTTACTATCTGTGTGAGTTTCTTTAAAAAATTATATATGTTTTTTATATATATAATTTTTGAAAATAAAATTAAAAGTCGGGGTTGCCAGGTCACTTTTAAAAATTTTATGTTATGAAAACCGATTTATTAAGTTCGTATGGCCTAAATTTTAAAATTTTTAGTTAAAAATATTTTAATAACCTCTTAATTAAACTTATAATTAAAAAAAAAATAAGTTTATTTTAAAATAATAAAATTTTAATAATTAATATAGTGCAAATAATAAAATTGATAATATAAAATCTTTTTTCCAACTGATTTTATTTTTATTTTATATATAACAAGATTTTCTAATTACAGTTAAACCTTCTTAAATGCATGTTGTTGGGACCAGTTCTAGAACATGCATTTAGAAAAGGTTGTAATTAAAAAATACTAATCAAATTACAATGTGATTATTATTACATAATAATCATAAATATGGTTTTAGCAGTTTGTAAATAATGAATTTGATTAGTTAATAATCATGTAGATGCATTTATAAAAAAAGTTTTATAAGTAGGTTAGATAATTAGTATGTGTTTACAAAATAAGGCATATGCAATTATTTATAAGTCTGATTATAGATTTTTTTTTTTTTTTTTAACTTAAGCAGCCATGCTAGTACTTTATTAGAATTCTTGAAACTATACAAATTACAAAGAATTTTTTTAATAACTAAGTTTAGCATCTCCTGATCACCTTATTGGTACCTAAGTACAATCTGCTGCACTATTCTAAACAGAGGTAGACTGCTTGTCTGACTGCCATCCTACAATAGGATATCACTAATCTGATGATGTCTTCTTGTAGGAAAGCAAAAAAACAAAAAAAAAAATTTTATATATAAAAAAAACAGAGGTATAGAGGTAAACGATAAAAGATACAAAACAAAAAATAAAAAATAAAAAAAAGATAAATGAGAAAAAAGAAAAGTATGAAACTTGCAATTTATAAAAAATCAGATAATTACGATTTTAAGTCTGTGTTAAGCATAAAACTTGTAATTTACAAATATCAAACAATCATAATTATAAGTTTATATTGGGCTTGTAAAAATTATAAACTATACTAAATAGAAATTACTTTACTATCTTCTTATTTACTTAGATTATTTAAACAAAAAACCAAAAAAAAGAAAAAAACTTTGACTTTATTATAGAGAGTCGATATAGGATACTAGTTAGTTTGAATGCAATATTTTACAGATTTTTAGTAGCTCAAGACACATGTATAGTTGTGTTTGTATTACTATATTATTTTTGATCTATATTATCAACAATTTTGTTTAGGAAGTAAACATTGCTAACTGTTTTGATAATTTTATATATCGATCTTTAGAAGAAGGTAAACTAAATTACCCACTTTTACAAAATTTTTCTTGAAAAAAAATGGAAGTGCTAGGTGAACCAACTTTTAGCTTTTGTAAGTTCTGAATCCTTGTAGGTGTTTTTTGTAGATTTTATAGTTATATAGAACTAATATATTCAACTTTATTATTTACTTAATAAGAAACCTTG
This sequence comes from Cetraspora pellucida, assembly GCA_910591915.1. Lineage (NCBI taxonomy): Eukaryota > Fungi > Glomeromycota > Glomeromycetes > Diversisporales > Gigasporaceae > Cetraspora > Cetraspora pellucida. Next base: position 8,969 of record CAJVQA010012260.1, read on the forward strand.
GCTTTTACTAACTACTTTTTCTATAGTCCTAGAGCATTCTTTAAACCATCACCACAAGGCTGTGACTCTTTTTTAATTCTATTTCAATGTCCAAAAATGCAAGTACAGTACTCTAAAAAGATTTTCATAAAGTTTAATATATTAAATATATTATTTTTCTGTAGTTCAGTTTTTTGGAAAATTTGGTTCAAATAATTATTAGAAAGAGTTTTGATTGATTTAATTATAGATTTGAGCTTATATTATATATTTAAAAAAATTTTGTATTTATAAAAAATATGATTAAAAGGTTTAATTGTATATTATATAATATAAATTTTTTTAATTTTTAATTATTTTAGAGTTAGTATATATATTAAAATAGTTAAATCTAATTGTAACAATCTGTTATATACTTATTTGTAATAACTCAATTAGTATGACTAATAAAAATAAACAAAAGTTTATGTAACCCAAATCCTAACTCTAATTACTATTGGCTAATCTGAGGTTGTTATATGTAACAGATTGTTACAAGAATATTTATTCTTAAAATTAAATTAAAATAAATTTAATTTAATTAAATTTAAATTAATTTAAAAGATATTGTAACTTAATATTATAAATATATTGTAACTTTTTTAAGTAACAAATTGTAAGTTTAAAACCTATCAAAAATAATAATTTAAAAATTATTTATATTATAATAACTGATTTTTATTAATCAGTTAAAATAAAATATTTATAACTATAGTTATATTAATATAATTAATAAGTTTTTTTTTTTTGATATATAATTAATAAGTTATAAAACATCTATATAATTTTAATTATATAGAAAAATACAAACAAATATTAAGTAATGTAAACTTAAAATAAGTTTTTATAATTATTATTTTAGAGTTGTAATTTTTTGAAACAATACAACTAAATAACAAGATTATTCAGTATAGTGATTAAATATTGCAAATATATATAAAATAAAATATAGTAGTTCATTTTACTATATAGCAACAAATAAACAATTTGAAATAATAACAGTATATAAATTAACTTTTTATTAATAACAGATATAATAACAATTTTATTTATAGAAATTACTTTAAAGAAAAAATTTTATTCATTATCCCTTAAACTGTATTCCAGGCAAATTTGTCTGGAAAATTAAATTGTATTTAGTATTTTTTAAATAAAACAATAATTTATTAATGATATGAGGTATATTTTGCTTATAAAATATATTCTTAAAAACATATTTTATAAACTTTATTAT
>CAJVQA010012261.1:0-10218 GCA_910591915.1 Cetraspora pellucida
TAGAGTATACAGTTAAGCAACAAATACAAATAGATATGCAATGCAACAATATTACAAGATATCATCAAGTAGCAATTGCATATACAGATAATAAAACATGAATTGCAAACAGTAAAAAGCAACTATTAGAGATTTTAGAAATAGCTGAAGAGTTCTTTGAAATGAATAATATAGAGATAAATAGATCAAAGTCAAAACTGATAATAATGAATACAAAAATTGAGAAAAAAGAAAAGACAGTAATATATGAAAAAAGCAAGATAATAGAAAAACCAAGACACAAAATAGTCTGCTTATTAAAAATATGTTTAAACAGTAGAATATAAGAAGTGCAAGTAAAGAAAAAGACAAAAGAGATAGTAAGCCAGACTATAAGAGATTTAAAGTACAAAAAAATAATAATGAGCCAGATTGCATATATAAACAATATGATAATAATACCTAAACTAAGCTATATATTATAGCTAACAAAGCTGTTAGACAGAAGCCTAAATGAAATACATCAACCAATAATAAGTCTGATGAAACAAAAAAGCAGTCTACAAAGAACAGTAGAAAACTGTATAATAGAGTACAAAGATCTTGGCAACTGTAGAACATTGCAACAAGAGTTAACTATGAAGCAAGTAAGTGGACTTATAGCAAGGCTAAACAGACAAAACAGTCTTGAACAATTAACAAAACTAAGAATAACACAAGGCTGTTAAAGAGCAAGCTTAGCAGAAGATATATGAAAGACAAAAGAGTGGCCAAAAACTGAAACATATTTGAAGAATAACTTAGTATGCTTTACAATACTCAAAACAAAAAAACTAAAAATAAATATTAGAACAGAAACTGAGCTATGGACAATGCCCAGGCATAATACCAAAATACAAGAACTAGTAGATGCACAATTGTGAAAAAAAGTGCAGTTAAAGTAAATGAAGCTGGTCTAATATATCTAAATCAACTACTTGACACAAGAAAAGAAAACCTAATCACATAGCAGCAACTAAAAAGCTATTAAGATCAATTAAGTAAAGAAAAAAAGGCAGAATAGTTCAAGACAATTGAATTAAAAGTGCTTAATAACCCAGAAAGTAGAATAGTGCAAAGATACTTTAAGACCAATGAACAAAATACCCAGGCAATGTAAGTCAAATAGGAACAGATATCAGAAGATAAAAAAAGAAAAAAATGAATAGTATATGCCATATGAGATCACAAACAATTTGGAAAAGTAGTTAAAAATAAAAAGGAAAAAGTTTTAATTAAACATTGGCAAATAAAATACAAAGAGAATGAAGTAGCAACTAAGATCAAAAGATGTAAAGAGTGTATAAGAAAAGAAAAACAAATAGAAAACAGTTGCTAGCAATAAACAAGATTAAGTAAAAGCATTTATATAATTTCAGATAGATTAATAAGTAAGGGCAGTAATCAAATCAAGATAACAGTAGACCAAATAACAAACAAGACAGAAACAAGCAGATCTAAAATAAATAAATGCAAATTAAAAGGCCTTATAATGATAGAGAAACTAGAGATAGAAATTATTAAATGACAAAAATTAGAAAAAAATATTAGCTAAAAAATAATAGAAGTTCTAAAAAGAAATATTATAAGAAACAAGAGCAAATATACAATATACATTGATGATGCAACTAAAGGGAAAGACAGTAAAGAGCCAGCAATTAAAAACAATATAGATATAGGATGGATTCAAACAAATAAAACACAAGAATAGCCAGAAGAAGAATTAACACTTGGACTTGAAGGATGGCAAATATTGATGATAGCAGAGTTGATAGCAATTTGGGCAGCAATTTTAATAATACCAAAAGAGAAACAAATTAAGGTATATACTAATAGTAATGCTACAATAAGAAACATTAGAAGTCTAAAACAAGCTGACAGAAACAAGATTATTAAAAAGAAAAATGCAATATAGATAATGAAGATTAAAGACTTTGTCAAAACAAAAAACATTCAGATAAATTTAGTTAAAATGAAAAGGCATAGTAAAGATAGATAGAATAATAAGGCTGATAGTTTAGCAAAGAAAAGAATGATGAGTAGAAAAATAATACAGGTCAAAAAAGTTAGTTGTAAAGAGATAGAGTACTGCCTAGAGTGGAAAAACAGATGAACTAACATATTAGTTAGACTGCTATGCAAGTTAGTAGCAAATGCAAGAATAGAAGCAGAGTAAAAAGAAACAAGAGCAGTTAAAGGTTTAAAGTCAGAAACAGAAACCATGATTTATGATTGAACTTATTTTTGAAAAAGACTAAAGATGACCAAGAGAATACATTGCACAATAAGAAGAAGCAGCTCCAGAAGAAGTACATTTATTAAGTGCATAATAGATAAGCTTGCAACTTTGGAAGAACTCAACAGAAGAAGGCCAGGTATATACACAACAGTAGAATGTCAAGTATGCCAAGATAAAGTAAAAGAATTGCAAGTACACTTGGCAGCATACAAGAGGCAAAGAAGTCTCTGAAAAAGAATCCAAAAAGTGACTATTGCAATAGCATAGAAGAAATTAAAAGAAAAAGAAAAAACCCAGATTTCTCTATATATGTTATATATAGTGCTCTTTAAAAAAACAGAAATAGAAGAAATTAAAATAAAAGAAGCACTAATAAAAGGCCTAATCCCAAAATAAATGCAAGACAAACTAGCATAGCTCTTAAATTCAAAATCAAGATAGCAATTTGCAAATGCAGTAGCAATAATAGCCTAGAACTTATTTTATAAACAAGTATGAAGAATATAATGTAAAAAAGTTATTGAATGAAAAGGAAAAATTGAAATAATAAGTAAAATTAAAAGAAAGAAAGGTGGAAAGCTAAAGAAACCAAGAAAAAGAAAAAAGACAAATTAAGAAAGAATAGAAGAAAAGAAAAAAGAAATAAGAGAAAAAGGAAAGCAAGTTGAGAAAGAAGTAATAAAAACAATGTTGAAGCTTGTTATGAAAAAAAAGACCTTTCTATTATAGACTTTAAGTAGTTAGACAAGCAGCTTAATTTTGCTCAAAATAATGTGACAAGTTGCACTTAGATACTAACAAAGTAGCTGAATAATGCTAGACTTAGATATTAGGGATATTTATGTAGTTACAAATGTAATTTCAAAAGCTTAATAAAGTACTAGCATGACTGCTTATAAAAATATATATATATATATATATATCTATATATATATAAAAAAAAAAAATTTAATTTTTTTTAATTTCATTATTATTATTATTATTACTATTATTAATAATATTATTATTACTATCATTATTATTATTATTATTCTTTTTCTTTTTTTTATTATTATTTTTTAAAAACTTTAAACAAAGATTTTTTGTTCCAACTCCCTAATCTGCTTCTCTAAATTATTAATTTTCTGTTGCATCTTCTTCTGAAATTGTCATTTTTTTAACTCTGTATAAAATTCAGTTAGTTTGGTCTTAAGACAGATACAACTAGGACAGCAAAAGCTACTTGTATACTCTTTGGTCTTTTTCTCAAGCTGAACCAAAAAGCTTTGTATAGCTGTTACCATATCCTGAAGGGAGCCAAGATGGGTTAACAAATCTTGGCAGATGATGTCAGAATTATTAAAGATAAAAAAAGAGGTAGCTAAAGACTGGATTATATTAAAATCATATTTTCTAAGAGACATTTTTACTGAGTTTTTAAAAAAAAAATAAATAAAATTTTAATTAATTATTTTCAAAAAAAATTAATTGATAACAAAAAAATAAAGATTTTTTATTATAATAAAGAAAACAAAGAGGAAGTGTGCATGAAAAAAATAGAAAGAGCTAGTTGTACAATATTAAATATTGAGCTATAATCCTTTTTTGCTTTAATCTAAACACTCAAGAAGTCAAACCAAGAAAAAGATAAACTCTAAGTAATCTAGTGAAAAAGCTAGAATTTTTCTATGAACTAGTATGATAATCATAAATGTAGAAAAGTAGAAAAGAAAATTAAAAAGATAATAACCTTTTATTAACTTTGTAGATGTTGATAAAAACTAAATAGAGGAGTGTGGCAACCTAGTAAAGTGGTCAGGTTGTCAACTCTTCAAGTGGTAGGTTGGGTGTTTAAATTCCATCGACAGTGAAAATTTGGATAATCATCTATGTAATATTCGTATTATGGCAACTGTTACTAATAGTTGGGTTAGGATACCTGTAATGGCAGTTGCACCAGCATGACTGGCAGGTTATAGGGCATCTGTGCAATTTTGAAGTTACATAGAGGAATGCAAACCAACATATCAGGCAGTACAAACACTAGATAAGTCCTCATAGCCATGTAAATCTGTTGAAATTGGATAACAAGAAGTTTATTTGGGAAGACTCAAGTAGAGAGGTAGCTGGATTTTTGATGGCTCTACTGTAAAGGCTAGCTTGGCGAAATAGATACCTAGGTCTAGTATCCAGTCCTAGTAGCTGGACAGGCAAGAACCTCTAAGTTGGGAGTCTCAGAGGTACTACCAACCAGGCCACCAGAATGAACTGAAGGAAAAGAATATTGGGCTGACTCGATATATCAATGGACTAGTCATAGTCCTATACAGGCTATCTGGATTAGAAGTTTGGTAAAAGGACAGGAGAAAAGGCAAAGGTATACTAAAGTACTAGGGTTATGCTGTGAAGTAGATGCTGGAGTTTAAATGAACTCTACAAGGGCATAGTGGTTTAATAGTTAGCCCTGACTGCAAGTTTTGATTTTGCCATAATGATACCTAGGTTAGCTGTAAAAATGGGTACAGAAGGCTTTGGAAGGTTTACCTCGAGAATAAATTAGTCCTAAAGTTGAGACAATGATCTGGGCATCTGGGTATGACTTAGTAATATTAATACAGATTACAAGTTCAAAAAGTTTAAAGTAGAACACCCAAGCAGAGGTGTTAGATATGGCAATTGGTAGGAAACCTTCAGGCAGACTCCTTAAATAGGTAATATAAAAAAGTTACACATATAGCCAATTGTATGCTCTTCTGTAGTAGTTCATTGAACCACAATACCAATAAGTGATTAATAAAAGTCAAAAGACCAAAGAGGTCACCTTAATACCAAAAAAAAAATAAAAATAAAAAAATAAAAACTAAATAGACAATTAATTAGTTTTATAGCAAAAAAATAATTATAGAAAATTTTAGAACAATCAATAATAAATATCCTAAAAACAAGCTACTATAATTTAATCAGTTTAATTATTTTTTATACTAAGTTTGTTGAACTATTTAGAAGGTTCTGAATTAAAAATTCAAGTTTATTGTTATCAAACTTAAAAATGATAAACTATTGTTAACTATCGACAAACAAAATAACCAAATTTGGAAATTTAGTATGATAATTTATCGATAAAACAAAATTAAAGTTCAAAGGCTTAGTAATAATTAGATTAGTTAATAAAAACTTTTGGAATGTTGTTAATAAAATTTAAAAAAAGATTATTATAATAGCTTATTATAATTATATATTCAGAGGATCTTGCATTTTAAGAAAAGGAATATATAATAGAATTTACTTTTTTTCTATATTAGTATATATTTATTTTTAGCTCTATATTATATTTTATATTTTTTCTAATATTTTTACATAGTTTATAGATTATTTTATTAGTTTTAATTACCTATTTAATAGATTAATATTTATTTTATTAATATATTTTTTATAGTATTTTATTTTAGCTAATAGTTGTTAGAATATCTAAAAATATAGTTGTTTAGTATTACAAGGGCTCTGACCAAAGGCCCCAGGTGCCCTAGAACACTCTAAAATAATGAAACAATTAATTTAATTATAGTTAATTAACATTTATTAATTATAATGCAACATTTACTATAGTGTTACTATATAGTTTCTATGTACTACTATAGTTATTTTTAGTTGTGCTTAGGGAAACACCTGTAAGGAGGCTTCTGAACACTAAATAACTATAGAGAGTTTTGTAAATGAACATATTGGCTATACAATAATATTTGTTTTATTTTTAATTAATATGTAAGTTATTGTACAAATGGAGTGTCAAGCATTGATAAAAATAGAAAGGTACAGAATTGGTTTATCATTTGTGCACAAGCATTATTGGTAAAATGCATATGAAATTTCTTAATTTCTGCTGCATTTTGGACATCCATATGGTCCAGAATGATGCTACAACACATAGTAGTTCTAAAACCAATCAATTATTAGGTTAAAAGCTATAAAAAGTATAGTTTTTTGCCCTTCTAAAAGACAATACCTTCTATAGTATCTTTTACAGTACCTTTTCTTATATATAAAAGTTCTTTTGTATATAAATTATTCTTTAATAAAATATTATTTTATCTATTATTATTTACAAAACTATTCTTTATACTATTCTATTATCTCATTGCTTCTATAAGTTATCCTTCTTTATTTAATTTTCTTTCTTTTTCTTATAATAATATAAAGTAAATAGCTGGTTTTCTTAATTAGTTATTTGGTAAATACTAGCTTTATATTATTGAATATTTTATTTTTCGGAACTCTTTCTGCAAATCCTTTACACAAATCTTAACTAAAAAGTCATCCATACAAAAACATTTATAACTATTTATTTTACTAAGTTAACTTGCTTTTAACTCTTAAGTAAACTTGTTCAGTACTAAATTTTACATTTATTCTAAAAGTTTCAAGTTTTTAGAATTTAAACTCATAGATTAAAACATACTGACAGCCTTTGGCCTTTAGAATTTACAAATTCAATTATTATACAAAAGCTACTGTCACAACCTATTCTATACTCTTAAGTAAAAGTGTAGAGTATATTTTTCTGGTCAAAACAAGCTCTAAACAGAAATTTTTGATCAAATATTGATTAAATTACAGTCAATTTAATTTTTACTCTTTTGTAAAAATTCTTTTCTTAATTTTTGTCCTTCCCTTGGTCTGCTCATCCTTACACATTTTTCGTATAACATCAGATCATTTCTTAATTTATATTTAATTAAATTTATACTAAATTTACTAATATATCCTTAAATAGAATCTCATTTAATACACAATCTATTCTTTTCATATTTGGATTTAATTAATTTTACACAAAAATTGTACTTTGTACTAATACTACGCTATACTGGTGACTAATATTTAGTCACACCTACTATTATAGTTTATTATAAATTAAAATTTTGTAATACCTTATTACAAAAATTACACAAATCTATATTAAGCTATAACTATACTTAAACTCCTATATTTGACTACTACTCTTGCATAACTATATACCTACAACCTTTTATTTAACAAAATATTTCAAAATGCCTATTCTTATAATAACTGAACCAGACTTCTATGATATGGATTATTATTACTCTAAATACAGAGCCCGTTATAGACTTGGTATGAACGAGGAAACTTCCAAATTACTCCATGTTCTTCTACTGGATGTTAACCCTAATTAATATGAAAGTCTTAAGAAAAAACAGCATTACTTCAAAGTCTCTACTCAACCAACTATTGGCACATGCTTATGTGGTCAATTTTATACAAATTTTACCTCTCGCTATTACAAAATTACTCAACCTACTATTCTTGGTCTTTCTAATATACAAACCTCTCCAATTATCTCTACTAAATGCTTCGAAAAAATTAGTGATACTCTATTTACATCTCTAATTGTTAAACAACTTGCAACCCAACTTCCTAATTCTACTATTCTTTTTTCTTTTTTCAATACCAATCCTACACCAATTGCTATTATTTCTCATTCTCAACATGTTCATACATGTGTTTTATACAATATCAAAAATCTTCCTTATGTTCTTTCTCAAGAAAACAAACATTTACCAGATTATATCATAGCAATTCTTTTTAGAATTCAACTCATTCATCATAGTTGTATTCACAGAAATATTGATATCAAATTACATCATTTTCCTCAAACTAAACCTTTAACTCAAGAACAAAAGAAAATAGCTTATATATTCAAATTTATTTTATTTAATAAAACTAAAAAATTGGAACTCTTCAAAAAAATTTTATTTAAATTTCCTAAAAAGAATACCAAATCTCAACAACAAAAATGTGATACTTCTCAAGATCTTGACTGGTTTAAATTATTTCCAGTTATAAAAGAAATGGAACCCAAATCAAAACTTAATACCCCACTTTCTCAACAATTATTTGAGTTTCTTAAACCCAATTTAATTCAATTCGTACCTGATAAAACTATTTCTTCTGAGAACCTAGATATTAAATCTATTTTTAAATACTCTTTTGATTACTTATTAAAAAATATGACAGAGCAAAAACCCAAATTCTTAGTGGACTTAGTTTATAAAACTAATCTATCAATTAACACTCATATTCCAATTCCTATAGGAATCTTAATTAATACTCTAAAACTTATTCTCTTTAAATTTCTTATTATACTCTTTATAAAACTCAATTATAAAAAAATTTTTCAATCTCATTATACTATCCCACCATATATACATTTCAAAATTGACTTCAAATTGTTATTAATCTTGCATGTCTACATCTTTTTCTTAACTCCACTTATAAAACAATTCATGCAAAAAAATTTGCAGAAGATCTAAATCTTTAATCACTTCATCTTACTTTACATTATAACATTAGTTATAATTTATTTAACAAAGCTCCTTTTCAAATACAAAATGATGAAAAATTAAATGTTAATATTTTTTTCAATATTAATACTGAAAAATTTAAAAACACCTTCTAAATATCTTCTCTTAAATCACACAAAGCAATTCTCGAAAACTGGTTTGATAAATTCTTTGAAATTTATAAACATCATTCTCCAAACATCATTAAAACCAAAGTTCTTAACTTTCTCAAATATCAAACAGCAACTAAATATGCTAAAAAGCATAAAAAGTTACTACTCTAATCTTTCATTATTGAATCTATTACATCTCTTCAAGAGCATACTCAATTAGTTAGAAAACTTGCTCTTTTTTATATTCATATTTGCAAAAACTTCAATAAACATAAATGCACAGTTCTTCCATCTGATACTGAACATAATTTCCAAAATCTCTCTATATATTATTTTGATCAATCTTTCAAAAAATTTCTGCTCCAGTTTTTGACAAATCAAGCCCATCTACCAAATCTAACCAACCAGCATGGACTCATCCTACCTTAGACTTTTCAATCTTTCACAAAGATAATAAACATTCAGCTTCATTTAAAACTCTAATTCCAATTAAATTTTTTTGTGAACTTGCTGATTCTGCTGAAAAACAATTCATGGAAATCAACAAAACTAACTATAATATTAATTGTCAAACCTATTATTTTTATAAATACTTTAAAGCTTTTCTTCAAGCAGCAGCTCAAAATGATGAAATATTTAATTTAAGCTATGATCAAGCTATTAAAAAAGCTACAAACCAAATCACAGATATTTATTTTCTAGCCAGAATTATTACCTACTTTGAAATACTTAAACAAAGTGGCACAAATCTTTCTATCTCTTTCATTCAAAAAAAATTCAATGAAGACTATTATTCTCAAGCTGAATCTCTTATTATTAAGGAATTCAAATATATTACTTCAAAAAAAATTAATGATCTCGACTTCTTTAAACCTATTATCTCTCAACTTCCTTTTTAATAAATCTTTTTACAATTAACATTAAAGCAGCTGCCACTTCTGAAATTATGATGTACTCTACAAATAGTAGACCATTTTTAGAGGAGAATGATGTAGGTAGGTGGGTAGTAAAGCCTATTTATGTGAAAGACTGGGTTAATAATGGTCAGGTCTAATGTACTGAAAAGACTACAGTATCTTTTGCAGCTGTGCAAGCCGAGCTTAAAACAGTGAGCACCCTTGCAGAAACATCTTCTTACTTCTTGGATTCTAACTCTTCATCTAACTCCAAGGACCTTTCCTGCTATAATATCTTTCTTATCAATCATAATCTCCCAACTCTACCATCTAAACAAACACTATAATCTTTTATTCAACATCTAAAAAATTACTATTTTAACAAACCCTTTATAATCTCCATTAATAATACACTTACAGAAACACATATCTATAAAAATCTAAAATATAAACTTCTACCTAATCACACACTTCTTTCAAGTTCACATTATCATCTATACAATAACCTTCCTATTAAATCACATTTCAGATACATAACTTCTCATACTATTTCTGATAGTACTTTCTTTAACACACATAATGATACTAATTTAAATTCATTTATTCCTAATTCATAT
>CAJVQA010012262.1:0-10217 GCA_910591915.1 Cetraspora pellucida
CTATTCATTGCCTCATATGCCCTTCTTGTAAAAATTGCATTAAGGCTTCCTCTGTATTCTTCTGGCAGATTTCTATTCATGTTATACAACTGTTTTCTATGCTTTTATATCACGTGTTGTATCTGAATTAGGCTAGTTGATGTATGTGTTTGTTTGTTTACTTTGCTTATACTAGTGCAGTTTCTTGTGTAACTTGAAGGATCTACAGTATAGGGTTTTGGCATTCCCCAATTTTCAGAAAAAAAAAAAAATTTTTTTCTTTTTGTAAAAAGTATTTTATATGCTGTTCTTTGTTGGCTTCAAGGCTTCTCTTTGTATTTTCTATTAAACTATATGCAGTTTTTGCTGCTCTGTCTTTTTTGTTAGTATCTCAAGTCTTGTTTTCTAGTCTATTTATTGAGTTTTACTAAATTTTGCTTCCTGGAAATTTTGGTCAAGGGATCTGCAGGAGAGAGTTGATTGAAATTGATTGATCAATATAATTTATACAATAAATATAATTAATAATAAATAAATATAATAGTAAATAAATATAATAAATATAGGATTTTGTTAAATATCATAACCTGCTATATCACAGGTCATGTGACTTTATACAAAACAGTCAAATCGCAACTTTTAGTATAACATATGATTAAAACAAATATAAATAATTTCTTCAATTGTGTAATAATAATTGATTACGTACAATTCAAGAGTACAAAAATTTGACTACTAACTATAAGTCATCTACTTAATAAGATACTAGCTTTCATATTAAAAATCTGCACAAAAAACTATGCGCATTAATAATGATTTTACTATTAGAACTCTTATATTTTAACCCTAATATAGACCTAATCTAACATAAACCTAACTCTATCGTAGACTTAATCCTAACATAGACCTAACTCTAACATTATCAAACTTAAAAATTTTGTCAGGTATCACGTAATTGAAAATTTTGTTAGCAATGCTTGGAAGATCAAAAAAGCCAAACATTATCAACATTACCATTACAATAATAATAACAATACAGGTACTATATATAATGCATCTTTTTGTGCTTATAGTACAAACTAATATAAAATAGATAAGCATTATCATATGCAAAAAAATGGTATAAGAAGCACCACTACAACATGATACATCACTATTGCATAAAAAATTCACTATATTAAATTTCTTTATGTAGCTAAAAATAAACTGCGAATTAATATATTAGCTATATATTACTACAGTGTTCATGATTATAATAATTAACAACAACTTATAATACATGATATTGACAATCACGCATAGTAGTAGTGCCATTGTGGCATTATGATTGCTGTTATGTGTCCCGTAATTTTGATGGGTTGTCTTGGTTAATTCTCTAATTTTACATACATAACATTTGCACTTTTTATGTTATCAATATCAAATTGATATATAGTGAAATTAATACAGGATATATGCAGAATGAAAGAACAATAGAGAAAGATGTGTTAAAATTTAGTACTGTACACATCTTAGTCTTGAATAATTTCGAATGATTATATCACATGCTCAAAGTTATGATCGATCGAAATTAGGAAATATGAACCAAATTATATTTATAATATAGATTATAAATAGTGTAAGGAAACATATAGTTTGATAATTGTGACATATAAAAATGTATAAGGGTTAGAGTGGCATGATCAATAAATAATATAATAAAGAGGAGTCAAATTTGAATATATGCAAGGAAAAGTCATCCCAATATGTGTTTTTTCAAAAAAAAAACATCGATCACTCAAATGAAACACTTACCAAATGCATTATCAAAAGTTTACAATCCTTAAATTTGATGTGTGCTAATAAAATCTTCTTTCTACATCTTAAATAGAAGGCTTCATTTGCATGTAATAACTTGATCTAAGATAGGATATATTCAGTTTGCTACAACACTTAGGCCTAGCAGTTGAGTATTCTAACTCTTTACTGTTAAATTCAAATTTCTTTTATCTTTCTTATCAGCCCTATTCACTAATGCCTAATGTACTGCTTAGAGGTATGTCTGGGTTTCAATCAGTGTTCGGTTTTCAAATTCGGATCACATGTCACAGAATCATGATTGAAATTATGTAAAAGAGCTATTGCTATTATTAATGACAATGACATTAATCAAGAGTTTACTTTATTTATGTTTGGCATTTAATGAATTTGACTGCTAAAGATCTTTTTCTTTCTGTCTCTAACTATCTAACAGTAACGGTCTATGAGAATCACAGGAACAAGAAAATACAAAGAACAAAATATTATAATGAGAGATATTCAAGAGAAGCTACTACTAGTACATACCATTCAAGAGATTAAAAATAAAAAGTTTTACAAGTACATAGATATTATAACTTGCTATAATTAGTTATGGCAATTGTAACAGTAATAGTAATTCACTATTATGTATACATATATATATGACAAACGAAAAGTACAACAGTTATATATCTGCTCTTATAATGACTTATATAGCAATTTTTACTACAAGTCACATTTTATTCAACAAATACTGTAGGCCATTAAAAATCTTTTTGCACATCTGAACCCTATATAATAATTTACCTAAAATGGTCTTTAGGGAATTTACATGTAGTGGCATAATGTCTAGTTCCATAACAATTACCACAATGATGAGTCTCTGATTTTGAAGTATAATTTTCACTATCTTGTTCTCTTGAACTTTCTTCAAACTCTTCATCTTCAGTATCTGTTTCAACCATTTGGCTTGATTTATCTTGCTGAACATTTAAGTTTTGTCTTTCATTTAAATTTCTTGCAGTGAGATCTTGAACATTTTTAGAAGATTTCTGCATCTTTGGACATCCTTTGTGCTTCAACTTTTTTGGATTTTCGATATGAGTAACATCAATTGTCATTTGATTATTAACATTAACACCAGTGTGATTTCAATAAATCTCTCTATCAATTTTACAAATTCATCAACCAATTTATTCTCAAGAGCAAATTTTAATTAACTTTTAGTTACACCAAAACCATACACATATTTTTGTTTTTGTGTAATGCTAGTATGAATGCTAGCTTGATACATATCAGGTTCATGGATAGAAATTAATTGATTCATTTCTTCATTTTCATCGAATTCTACATTATCTATGCCTTCAATTACAGAATAATTTAATGCTTGCATTGGGTTGGTGTACCAATGTTTTGATATAAGTTTAACGTCAAATTTTGCATTGTGAGATGCCTTAAAAACACTAAAGAAATGTTTGCAGTAAAAACCATTAGAAATAATTTAAAGGCAAGTGCAAAGATATGTATTATCATTTAAAAGAATAATATAATGAGGATAGTTATGACTATATTGATCAAATAAAAAAACTCTCCAAATTTCAAGAATATTTTCATGATTAACTATATTTATAAGATTTTCAAGCGAAGCTTGTAGTGCATCATATTCATCCTCAAGATACTTATTTATATATTCATAAGCATCAGGAAGCTAATAAAAAGATATTAGTCCAATTAAAAGCTCTTGTTAATAATTAATAAATAATAAATTAATGAACAATACCAGAGTTAATTCATTTGGAATCTCAAATAAAAATGCATGATATAGAACACTTTGCGATATTTGAATATTTTTTTTTTTCAATATTAAGATGACCTCTTTGGTCTGAGCTTTTTATTAATACTTATAGTAGGTACATGTTTTATATAGACATATCTATAATGAACTATTAGACGAGTGTACAACTGGCTACACGTGTAACTTTTCTATATTACCTATTTAAGGAGTCTGCCCGAGGGTTCCCCACCAGTTGCTGTACCTAACACCCTTGCTTAGGTGTTTTATTTAAACCCTCTAATCTAACCCTAGTATTAATTTTACCAGGTTACAGACTCAGATCTATTTACTATCGACCATAGACTATAATCCTTAGACTATTTTTATCTTCAAGGTAAACCTATCAGAGCAAACCATATTCCCTTTTACTGCTAATCTGGTTTGATGCTATGGCTGAGGCCAATACTTGCAGTTAGGGTTATCTCTTAAACCACTATTACCCTTGTAAAGTTCATCCAACCCATGGTACCCATCTTTTCAACTTCTTCTCCATCATCCCCTACTAGCTGCAACTCGATTTATCAGACTTCCAATCCAGATGGCCCAGTATAGTATACTTATGTATCCTTTTTTTTTGGCGATTCTGGCAGCCTGGTTGGTCATGTGCTTCTCTACACATCTTTGTCATCCAGTTTATCTAATCAGTTCCTATGAAGGTGTTTCATGAGCTTTTATCAGTCCAATAGCATTATTAAAAGTTTGTGCTACCTCTTTACTCAGGATTTCTAAGTGAGTTTCCATCTCTTCGGTTTCTTAGCCTTCTATGCTCAGTGGTCTTATTATGGGTTTGCCCGAAGCCTTATACGACACTGGTTTTACATTCCTCTATGTACATATACTGTGTAACATTACACTTCGCATAGATGCCTCAAGCTCCCAATGTCAGGTGGAACCTGACTTGGTGTACCTAAGATTACAGATGCCCAAAACCCAACTGATCAGCAAGAGACAGTTATCATAACACAAGTATAATTTCCAAAATTCATCATCTGTGGCAATTGAATCTTAGACCTGCTACTTGAGAGTTGACAACTTATCCACTTCACTAGGTCACTACACCCTTGCGATATTTGAATATTTTGAACAGAGGCAGATTTTAATGTTAAATATTTTTTGATTGCATTTTGAACTGGATCAAAAAACATACTATGAATGCTTGGAAGTCCTTGGGTTGACAATGCATTTCTATACTCTGAAAGTCGTTGGTATTGCACTTCACATTCAAGCTTCATTTAAATTGCTTTGTCTAAATTAAGCAGTGTTGTTTTGGCACCAACCTCAGCTTTAATAAGCCTATTTATACTCTCGACCTGTTATGTGCTTTGTATTCCAGCACAAAAAGTTGCAAACACATAGATTTTAGCTCATGATCATCAAGACTTCCAAAGTTGTTTTAAATAACTTTGACTTGCAGGATAATTAGTCAACAATTCTTTCCAGTAATGTTCCAATTTCACTTCGCTACGACTATTATAATATTAAAACCAGCTTTGTAGAAAATCTTTGTAGGAACTACCAAATTTATATGATAATTTTTTTGCAATGTTTGTTTGGATATGAAAGATGTAATAGTTATGTTTTGTAGTAAGAAAGATATGACTAATGGCAGAAATTATGGCAGAATCAGCATCGGTAAAAATAACTTTTGAAGGTAAGTTATCTGTTGTTTTTAATATGCATTCTAATATCCACTCATATGAGCAAATAGTCTCATCCTGAACAAGCAACTGTGCTACAAGCCTCGTTTGATGGTAATTATCAACAATTACAAAAAGATTTAGTAGCATATTTTATACATTGGTTTTTGTGATATTATTATTAGTGAATTGAACCAAAAAAATATACTCAATCAGTTAACTGAACCGAATTATTTTATGTCAACCGATTACAACTGGTCGAGATTAATAATCTCTACTTCTTGTTCTTACCTTGGAAATTTTCAGAGCTTTACTCAAATTTTTGGTTTAACCTTGCTCGTCTCTTATGTTCATTCAGTTTTTTTCCAGAATCTTTGCTCTTTCTTGGTCATTTACATACTTTATCGATCCTATCAACTGGTTACCTGATTCTTGACCGCTTGTACTGGATCAACTGATTAAAAATTTGTTTAACCAGTTATCCGAAATTTATTCAGGTTGAGTCAGTTAACCGATTATAGCCCAACCGGTTCAAATCACTAATTATCATTAACAACCACATCATGGTATCACTTCCATAAATCTACTTGCATCAGTGATATCCAAAAAAGTTTAGAAAGATTATTATTAATTCTCTCAAACTCTATATAAATTGCCTATCCCAGCTCTTGCTTCTGTTGCTTTATGAGCCACTTAACCATATCTGCCGCATCATTTTCTTATATATTGCCCATTTGATTTTTATATTAATGTATAGCATTATATAAATCATGATCAAATAGAGGCTGATTAGGATATTTTTTTAAAATATATCGGTGTTGAGCTTTTGTTCCAAGATTGCATTCCTGAGTCAAGAACTTTATATCATCGAGAACTTCTTATGAAAGTGAATGTAGACTTGGAGCAAACTCTTTCTAATATGGTGCGAGAGAATGGTTATGATCTTCAATAAGTTTGTTAATAATTATGGCATCAATGTTTTTCCTGCATCTTGCATTAAGTTGCTATAGGCATTCAACTTTCTTAGATTCTCTTTTCCTATAATTCACATCATTGATATTTTTTTTAGATTGATGCTCTTTGGAATTCTCACAGACAAAGTATCAGCAAATTATATTGCCATTATTATCATACTTCATTCAAAATTTTATCACCTTAAACCCAACCTCCAGCTCATATATTTTTAATGCATTCTCAAGAGATTCCCAGTTTGGAAAAATGGCACCAACTTGAATTCTATAATTATTTTCATCATCACGATCAAATTTTTCATCACTTTGGTGTTTAGAGGATGGTTGCATAATTTTTTGGTAATCACTGCACTGTTCTTGTATGAATTCACTAGTTATCTGACTACTATTAAAATGATTGAAGAGTGTTTGATTATAAAAATCAAAGCAGTTATTAAGGAGGTTTAGGTTATCAAAGTTTGAAAAGAAAAGACCGAGTGAAATGAAGAATACTATGAAAATTCAAAGTTAGTATATGACATCAGATATGATAATTAAAATTCTGACTATCATGCCTATTAATTTACCATCTTGTTCTTTATTACAAGCATTAAGATATATATCAGAAAATGAAAAACTAAAGACATTATTTGACATGGTCATCATAGGATAATTGTAACAACTTGCAGATATGAGAACGTATAGATCGAATTAAACAATACGTTAATGAGGTAAGATAAGCAATTTTAATATGTAATTATGACAAAGTTAAAAATCATTTTTTTATGAATTTTTAATTGCATTATTTATGCAAATGATCTCTATACTTGTTTGTTACTAAATCTGGTAACCACTAATTTTCTGACAAGCTATTCAGAAAACCCATTCTTTTTTTATTTAGGTAAACATGTGGTGATCTGTGATATCACAATCATGATATCGCAGCTGCGATATTGCAACCTGCTAAAATTAACAAAATTCTAAATATAATATATATAATGTATTATTTGCAAAATAGATCTTAATTAAAAACATAACAAAAAAAGAAAACACTAAATCAAAACTTTTTTTAAGCCTACTTAAAATTCAAACATGTTTAAAAGAACTAGATCAATCTTAAACAATTCAACTACTAATAACAATATATAAACAGATAGCTAACAATATCTCTTAATTTTACAATTATTTTTCCTTTCAAGGATTATTATTACAACTTTTTGAATTTCTTAATCTACTTGATCTTTACTAGAATATCTTTAATAACTACTCTTCACAACCATAAGTATTATACAATTATGACCTGATTTACTATCTTACTAAACAGATAACAACAACTCAACTAAAACACTAAATACTTTTACAAATAATTTATTATAAATATTAAGAATTATTTTAATATTGTTATTCATAATATGCAAAAACTTAATGATTTACTAAAATTGCAAATTTGACTTGAATATTGTGTCAAAAATAATTATTACATAGTCTCTATTATAGAAACTAAACTAAAAAAATTTTTCTTCATCAAACTCTCTAATCCTCTATATAAAATCTATATATTGAACTTTATATCTAAAGACAACTTTCAATATAAAGCTAGTATAAGAATTGCAATAATGCTTTATAACTTATTTTAATCTTTTATATTCAATATACAAACTGTTATAAGCACTACAATATGCATTGATTTTTATCTTTCCACTAACAACAAACTCTATATAATTTTAATATATCTTTCTTTAACTATTTTAAACAACTTAAAACTATACAAAACATAGTTATAAATTGGCTAACTTAAGCAAGAAATTATAATTGGTATATAATTATAATAGAAAACTTTAACAACAACTTCAATTAACAAAAATAATCAGTAAACTTATTCTTTATATTTTAATTAATATTATTTATAAGCTTATTAGAATTCTATATTATAACTAAACCTATATAACAAAAAGGCTCAAATTAAAGTTAAATTAATGACATATGAGTTAATTTTAAATTTTTTTTAAATTTTATTTTATTTTTAATCATTGATCCTGTTGATATTATAGACAGTAATTATAAAATAATTACTACTACTTGAAATACTAACTTTCAACTAAAAATACTTTGATTCAAAAAAAATATATATATATATATTTTTATTATCAAATATTAACAAATATATAGGAAGACTTTACTAACATACTAGAAACTAAAATCAAGTTGATACATCTGATTTATAATATTACAATATTATAGTAATTAAATAAATTTTGAAATAAATAATTAAATTCAATCAAAAAAGTTGCAAATCGAATTATACCAAAAACTTATATTATATATAAAACATATCAAGCTTATTCTCTTAAAGCAACTAAATTACACTTGGCATTCAAACTAACTAACAAATATCTTGTTAATTTAAGAAACAATAAATCTTTATTTTTATTTTTATTTTTTTTTTACTTTGGCGACAATGCCAGTTGGTTTTTATTAGCTTAATTTTTTGATATAGTACAAATTTACAGTTATATTTTAAGATCGATTATTACTAGTACTATATACTATCTAATTTAACACTACTGACTTCACCCAGTTACTCTTATGGCACCTAAGTGCATGTCCATCACATGCCTGCATGCAGTTACCTTAGCAACCACTTGTGGTTATAGCACATATTAAACCACTACACAGACAAGAATACCTACCAAACTTAATGCAGCATCCCAAATGTCAGAGGTACTGTCTTCTGTAAATCATACCTATATGTTCCACTCACATGTTTTATCTGGTTTTGTTTCTTCTGCCTTCTAATCTAACTATATCTAGTATTACCTTGTTCCCTACATTTCCTATTTTTTTGTCACTGTATCACTTCTAAATTGGTCCTACTCAGGTATGTCTGATTCTTATGATCTTCCCATCTTTGGTTTGCCTGTTATTGATTCCTTTAAGGTGTTCTGACAATGGTCCAGAATCTGCAATGAACCCATATCTCAAACCAGATTTGCTGCCACTATTGGTCTTTTTGACCAATTCGTATCTCAAGCCAAACCTGCTGCCACCATTCCTGCAGATGCCCTAGGTCTTAACATTATACAGTAACTCAATACTGCATTTAATCTCCAACATGGTGCTTTCTTTTATAGTAAAGACTAGGACTTGTTGCACTTACAAACAGGACAATTCTGATTATATTTAGTGAGTTTCTCTAACCCTAGTAATACCATACTACTATGTATTGCAAGCTTCTAGCTTATTCAACAATACTTGCAAGACAATTTTGATTATGTCCAGAAAGTTACACTGACCCCAGTGATGCCATACTACCTTGCAGATCTTATCTTACATTGGTTGGTTGATCTCTAGTCTTGTTCATCATAAACTTCCATATAGGCACAACCAAAACCCGATTTGGTACTTTTACATTGCACAAGAAAGTTATATGCCTACCTCCAAGATTTTCTCTTCTATAATTAGATTATTTTTGCAGCACTTATTGTTATAATTTAAAATAATAGAAACTAATACTAATTCTAAATTTGACAAAAAGAATTTGATCAACCAGAAGCATTTGAAGTAATTGGTGATAAAAGTAAAAAAACAAAAGAAGATAAAAGTCAAGATAAGCAAATAGAGATTTCTAAGAAGCTAAAGGTTTATGTAGAACTAGCCAATTCTTTAGATTAACATTGGTTAACTTTTAAAAATATATATTTTGTTATATAAAATGTCTTACATATAAACAATTTTAAATAAATTGAATAGAATATATATAAAATTATATGTCTATTCAAAAATTAACTTAAAAATTGCTAAAATAAGCTTTTTAATATGAAGATCATATATAATATCTAAATTAGTAATATTTTAGTTTCTAAATTAGATAGATTTTATAGATAAAATCAGTTTATTATATATTTTATAATTATTAATATTAGTAATATCTTAGGATATGTTCAAGTAATTACCTTTTTTTTTTTTTTTTTAACTCTTTGGCAGCCTTGCCAAAATCCTTTATTAAGAGAATTGCATACATAATTATACAAATATTAG
>CAJVQA010012263.1:0-10217 GCA_910591915.1 Cetraspora pellucida
CATGTAACTATTTTAAATTATTAATAAAGATATAAGCAAGGCCTCACCTTAATACCAAAAAAAAAAAAAAAAAAAGATAAAAGTTTGTTGTGTAGTATATGTATATGTTATTTGTTGTTGTTTTTTTTAATTTGAGAAATTAATACAGTAGGGTTTTCATAATTGTTTATAGATTTGTTTGTTAATTTTAAGCAGAATATTAATCATGAGTGTTAATACTAGTTTATATGGAACTTCTAAATCCTAAATAGTTTTAATTAGAAATAGATGAATAAAACCTTTAAGAGTAATTTCTAAGTAATGTAAGGATGGGTGAAGAGGTGTTTCTTTGAAAGCTGAATGGTCTTTAATTTTTTGAATAAGTTCTTTAGTTTTATTGTTAAAGAAATCTAAATTGGCTAAGTTTACACAATTAGTTATTGCATTAGAAATAATGTTATTAAGCAGAAAGGAATTGACACAAGTGCACCAATGTAATAGTAACATAATTGAATTGCAGTGAAAGCAGTTGGCATTATGAAAGATTAGAAGATAGATTTTATGATAAAGGTATTGATTAGGTAATTCATTAAGAAGTATTTTAATTTTAAAAGATTTGGATTGGTTAAGTTTAAAATTAGTAAGGTTGTAGATAGATTTTTGGTTATAGTTAAAATATAGCCAGGTTGAATTCCAGTTGATATAGTGGGCTAATGGAGTCTATTCATCATTTCATTTTTGTGATAATCATAGTACAAAGTTGTAAGCTTTACAGATACTTTTAACAAAATACTAGTAGGAAGTTCAACAGGAAATTTTTCTGTTTCAAAGAATAATAAATAATATAGGTTATGAATATTTGTATAATTAAAATATAATGAAAGTTCGTTTGTATATTGCTTAGCAAGTGAATCTGCTAGATTGTTAAGGGTATTGTCTAAGTAGGCTTGAACTTTATAGAAAATAATATTTAATTTGTATGACTTAATAATATTTAGTAAGGTATGTCATAATGGCTAAAAATTAAATTTAAAGAGTTTATTAGGATTTAGAGATAATTGATTAAGTTGAATAAATTTTGATATTATGGATTGGGAATCTGTATAGATGTTAATATAGAATTTCATAAGGTAGTTGAAATAGCAGACAGAATAAAGAAAAGTTCAGCCTTGTAAAAGGATGACCAGAGGTGAACTTGGGCAGTGAATTTGTGGATAACTTAATCATTAGAGTCCACTTGGACCCAGCCGATACCTATAATACAGTTATTTGTACTTTGCTAAACTCTTAAAAAATTTAACAATATTGTTATTATATAATAACTATATTATTATTAACATTGTTACTTGGCATTATATAATGCATTGTAAAAATATAATTTTGTATTATTATTATACTATAAAAACATAAATATTATACTTATAAAATTATATATTTATTATTAAAAAATCATTGTAAATATATTATAATAATATTAAAAAAATAAAAATAAATATATAATTCATGTTTTAATTTTAATTTTATTATATAATTTATATGTATATTTTATATTTTTATTATACTAATATAATATATAAATTAATTATAAAAGAAAATTAAATCACTTTAAAAATATAAATAATAAAAATCATGATAAATATGACAATAAAGACAAATATAACAAAGTTAAAGATGAATATAGTAATGAAGACAAAGACAGATATAGTAATTAGGGTGGAGACAGATATGGCAACGAAGATGAAAACAGATATGGCAATGAAGACAGAGACAAATATAATAATTAGGGTAGAGACAGATATGGTGACGAAGATGGAGACGGATATGATGATGAAGATGGAGACAGATATGGCGATAAAGAAGAAGATGCATATGACAACGAAGATGAATATGGTGACGAAGACGAATATGATGACAAGGTAAAAACAAAACTGTTGACGAAGATGGCAGAAAATATGGTAACAAAATGATAATAAAATATTAATGAAGGCACCAATGGAGGCACCAACGAAAGCACTAACGAAAGCACCAACAGAAGCACCAATGGAAGCACTAATTAAAGTCAAAGCAAAACATATTGATGTAAATGATTCAAACAAAGATACCAATGGAAAGTTGACAATATTAATGATGATAAAAGTGTAGCTACATTCTAAGGCGGAAAGTAAGTAAATATTAATCAAAAGTTATCCTAATACCAAAAACAAGAAAATAAATAACTACTGTAGACTATTGCTTGTAGTATCTCTCAAAAATAATGTCTTACTATATAAAGTAACTCCTCACCACAAATGAGATTTCTGGATTCATGAATTATGCCTGAACCATCATTGTTGGCTTACTAAGAACAAAAAAATTAGTACATCGTAATATAATAATATCAAATTGAATACACAAAGTTGGTTAATACTTCGATAGAA
The DNA here is from genome assembly GCA_910591915.1 of Cetraspora pellucida. Taxonomy (NCBI): domain Eukaryota; kingdom Fungi; phylum Glomeromycota; class Glomeromycetes; order Diversisporales; family Gigasporaceae; genus Cetraspora; species Cetraspora pellucida. Next base: position 2,397 of record CAJVQA010012263.1, read on the forward strand.
AAAGAATAAGATTAAACAAATAGTCAGTTTTTAAATAAGTTTAATTTTTACCTTGAGATATCAATCGAAAAGCTCATGTGACAACATTAGGTAACTATGAAATAATGATGTATTCTTTTTTTTTTTTTTTAATAGATCAATAATGATGTACTGAAGGTTTTTTTTTCTTAGGAGTCTATAATGATGATCCAAATAGGTCAATAACAATGTTTTGCCTGGCGCTATTCTATTTTAACATAAAAAAAAAAACACTAACATAGTTTTAATTTTTCTCCAACACACTATTAATATCCTTAAACTACTTATAAGATTTCAAATAATTATAGATCACCTGTATCTAAAAGTGATCCCACTAGGAAATCTGAACTCGAACAATTGCCAACTTTGTACTTTTAGTAACTTTATGTTCACCAAGGAGTATTTGCAGTCAGACTACTATTAATAAACAAAATTTTAAAAACCAATACAGGTTTAATAAATAATAAACATATGAATTATTTTCATACCTCAACATTAATAAAGTTATCACTACTCTGATTTGATAAATGTCAAGTAATTTGCGATTGTAATTTCTTGAATAAGATTCTGGATACTGTAAGCAGTAGCCTATGGTATTGTGTTCTATTATAATAAGCCCCTATAATGAATAAGTGCCCTTTATAAATAAAATTGTTGATCCTGAATAAGTGACCTGTGGCCTGATCATTTTTTAAAAAAATTTGGCAGACATTATAATCTTAGACATAGATTTGTTATCATAGTTGATCAATAAATCTTCAAATAAAGTAAAATTTTAGATAGGGCATTCCTATGGAACTAACAATGCCAGTTTAAAAAATTTTGCTCATTATGTGATCTTATTAAAAAAAAACTTCACTATAAAGAAAAATATTTCGAATTAGTTTAGGGTTAGGGTCCTACTAGTAAGTTACTATTTGGCTTAAAGTGTTATAGTTATAGTAAAATTTCCAGAGGAAAAATTTTTGTTAGTGTGCAGAAGGCACTTTCATTAGAAAAATTTTAAGCTATAAGCATTTTTTTTGTTGGTTTGATTCTTTGTACTTCTTTTACGTTAGACCTGATCTTAAAATCTGATTGGCTAGTGAAATTTTTTTGATTGGTATTTTAAATACTGTTGGGTGATCCTATCGTGAATAAACATCCACGACTATAATTAGAATAGGTGTTTATTTGATGTTGCATATTGTTTATAGTGCTTTGCCATGTAAAATACATAGGTGATCTTGATAGTACATAGATTAGCAGAAGTATGTTAATTATACTTACAGCATAAAAGATTAAATTATTGAAGTTTCTAATGAATAAAAAATCAAATTTAATGATAATAAAACCAATTAACAAATGACTTATCAAATTTAATCTCATTAAATAATTTATACTTACAGCCAATTCTTAAACAATAGCAATAACTTAATTAATACGTTTCATTAGAATTGTTCATATCAGCAAATTTGATAATAAACAAGTCCTTTACTTGCCTACATTTGTTTAATTCAAATAATAACAATAAACAAGTACCTTATTGCTGCTACTTCCGTATTTAACTCCTCAATTCTTAAACAATAACAATAACCAACTTGATACATTCTGTTGAAATTATTTACATCAGTAACGTTTGATAATAAACAGTGCTTTACTTTTGTGTGCCTTACTTTTGCATTTTCATCTGTGTCATTAACGATAATCTATTTATTAAAATAAGAATTAATACTTTTTTTAACATTTATAAACAAATAACTCATGTAACATAACTGGTGATTAAATATGAGGATCGTGTAATGTTACTTTAGTCAAATGATCTAAGTGTGCTCCTGGTTTCAAAGCAAAAATACTTCATTTAATAATCTGTATGATAGATAATGATTTGACTTACTTCTTTCAAAACTCTTTAGGCTTTCTATTGAACTGACAAGCCTTAAGTGCAATGGTGCTAGAAGGTCCACAAATTCTTAAATGTTGCTATCATCTTAATTATTTCAAGTTTTCACATACTATCAACCAGTTTACAGAAAATACAAAGCAAACTACTTTAATTTTTCAATGTCACCTAGTCAAATAGAATTTATTCAATTGTGCACTAATTCTAAGTTGGAACCCCTTCGTGCAGTCATCACTATCATTATTTCCATTTATCTATGTTGGAATCGTTATGCTGCTATCTTTATTACAATATGTGCATTTTCTATAACCAGGATCTCTATAAATAACAAATGAGTGATGAAAGGGAAAACCTGTAAATCATCTCACTCAATGAGTAAAATGATTTACAGGTTTTTCCTTTCATCACTTATATATTATACATTATATTAGTAGTTTTTTTTTATGAAATTTTTAAGTTGAAGGTTGTGATCAATAATTGTTATACATTAAAAAAATGATTTTAACTTTTACTTACCAATCGAGAGCATTATACCAGATTCTTAAATAAAATTAATAAATAAATTCTTATATAAATAATTAAATTCGATATTAAAATTCAAATTTTCTTTTCTTGATGCATCTCATATTATTTAAATTGCTGTATAATAAAAATTATTTCTAAAGTATTGGTTATTTAAGAAATCATATGAAGCTGAAGTACATGTAGAATGATAGCAGTGTACAAAATGAACCTTCGATAAGCTATCTATAAGGCTTATTGGATAAACTCGGTGCCATCGCATGTTTTCAGCTGCCTGTATTTCATAAACTGAACATTGAAGAATTGAATCAAGTATTGAGCATTCCTGCAACCAGTCAACCCAAATGAATGAATATATTAAACTATCATTATATTTATGCGTAAATATCCCCCTTAATATAGCATATGATATACTATTTTCTTTCTGAATTTGCACTATGTCACCACAATGCAAATTCATATATGCATCAAACGTGCCATCATTATTTAACAAAATATAACTTATTTGTTTGTAAAATTCTATACATCTATATATTAACATGGCCCTTTTTTGCATATAAATATTATATGCGCTTATAATGTCATAGTTGAACTGAAGATCATTATCAAGATTTATAGGTAAAGAAAGTTAGTGAATTTCACTTTTCAATAGATGCTTTCGTGTTTTAATATTTCTTATTTTATCATCATGTGATGTAACATTTGTATCTATTGCGACAAGAATTACAATGATTGTAACAAATATTGATATAAAATTTTTAGTAATTTATCAAAACAGAAACTTTGAAGATCATAATATAAACTCTAAAGGATATGTTAACACATATTAAAAGTATCAAAAATCAAAAATATGTAATAAATATAAAATATTACCTAGTTTAGGGTTTATATTTACTATGTTGGCTAAACAGTTTTGAAAATTCGACGATATTTTGAATTTTGGTAATTGAAAATTAATATAGATATACTACTAACATTAGCTGTATCCTCTTCCTGAATATTCTGTATCATATACCAACCAGATAATATGGGTTTAAGTAATGGATCTGTTGTAAAATTTTGAAAACCTTGCCCTATAGTTACGAAATGGCTATTTCTGCCTCTATTGATTAGATAACGGATTGTTTGGAATGTATTATGCCGACGAATGAAATCAAATTCTATATTCTTATAATTCGTTTTAGCAACTGAACCTTTGAAGGTTTTGTGCATGGCTTCCTTTACACCCACAGAGATATTTACGAGTATCCCAAAGTTGCAAGCATTCTGAACATGATGTTGATTTATATATATATTTGGTAAATTATTGAAATTATTCGGAAAAAGCTAAAATACAATAAAATAAATAATGTTAATTATGTTTCATATTGCACCAATAAAATTAGATTGACACATCTTATAATAAAATCATCTGCCATTGTTAAAACCACCTTGATTTTTTTAAAGAATTTTTTTAAAAAAAGTAATTGTTGCATTATATCAGCGAGTAGATTCCTAATTTAGAATAGCTGAATCTCATCGACGGGATCTCATACCGATATTCAATATGCCTTTTTTTAATAAAAAAGGAACTCTCACATGTATTACAAAAATATAAAAATATTGATATACATAAATAGTCTCCTAATTTAGCACCGACGGACCTCATATTGATATCGATATTCTTTTTTTTTAATAAAAAAAAAACTCCACATGTATTACAAAGAATATAAAAATATTGATATACATTATTTGTCACAAAGCAAGCTATATGATTCTTATTTTTAGTAAAAGAATATGCTCAATTTTTAAAGCATTATCTAATTCTTTATATGTTTGTTTAGTAAAAGTAAAGCTGAAACTTAAAGTGATGCTTTGGTGATGGCCACTCAGCATAAAACGATTTTGTTTATGATTTGTGTAGATGATGGTATCTTGTTTGTTGATGTTGTAAGTTGTTTTTGTAGAAAAGCCAAATTAGTATCTTTGATATGCAATATTGTTAAAAACCTTCGTAATAAAAATGATATGATCATCGCTAATCTTAAACAATCCGAGAACATAAAACTATTAAAGTGTTTTATTAGGTTAGGAAGACGACCCCAACTAGAAGGTGTTTCAAAGCTTTTCCAATAATTTAAAAATATACTTTGCCCCCTTGGATTTAATATTGAAAAGTACAATCTATTAATTTTTGTACTTTTCTATCTACAGCATGGTATGCATCTTGAGATGTTTGTAAATGACAGTTTCGTGTCAGATAATTCAGAATACTAGGACATGTACTTAGACCATGTTCTATACAATAGTCACTAATCATTTTTTGTGATGCCCTCTCTTTGATTAAGTTTTCTAATTTACTTATTTTCTTATCTGTAATATGATGATATCAGGAATTAAGCTTAACATCAAAATTAAGATTACTTAATTGTTCCTTAGGCACCAGACAACTCCTACACCCTAGATTACTAATATGACATTTCGTATCCGCAAGATCATTGCCCTGAGAGAGGTTAGAGATTACAACACCTAAAGCAGCAATTATCTATATGTTGCGACCTGAAATATTTATTAAAGTACCTTTTTCTAGAATTTTAATTTCATTTACAATTGGTTTCATTACATCGTCAAATTTATCTCTGAATGGAACAAAGCCCAAAACAAAGTGGTTTTTAAATTGTTTTCTTAGATGTAAGGGCATATTACAAAATTGAAAGTAAATTGCGCCCAATGAATGATATACATTGTGGAACATGCCAAAATTATTATGGTAAATGTCTAGCATTATCTTTAATGCTGGTACATTATTGGATGCTGATGCTGGAATTTGGGTATATTCAATTGGATGGTGGTGCTGAAGTTTACAGTTCCTTATTTTCCACTGACCTTCATGGCTATATAAAATCTCTCTCACACAAAATTGATAATTGGATGGCTTGGGTGTATCTTGAAGCCAAACTATAACTGGCCCAATAAACAGTAGATAGATCAATTAAATAGGTCACTTCGCTTAACCATAATTCTCCATTTCGTGACCTTTCTGCTCTTGCTGAGCTTAAAAAATTTTTTGGGAGTTCAGAACCAAAATAAAGAAATTGAACTTTCAATTTGATTCCACTGGAAGTTGAGTCTATTGCTATAATTCTTCCTATTCTTATTTCATTGTCCCTGTATTTTATAAACGATTCTGTTTGATATAATTCTAAATATAATTTATATTTATTAGTTATAATTATTAGGTACCAGTTAAACTATTATCATTTAAATTATGCTTGCTGGCAAGCCAAACACCAAAAAAAAAAAATAAATAAAATAAAAATAAATTAATAAATAAATAAAATAAAATAAAATAAATATTGTTTATTTAATAAAGATTATAAAATATTTGGATAAAACAATAAGTTAAAAATAATTTTAGTGAACAAACTAATTATATAATGGTTAGAATTTTGCCAGCAAGTGTACATATGCATGTTTTTCATAGTATCATTGTTTATTGACATGGATGATAAGCCAAAAAGGGGTGATTGTTGCCAGATGTCACCGTGCCAGAACTCTTCTTTCGTTTCTGCTTCAACACCAGGCCCAAAGTACATTTGAGGCCTCAAAACTTTATTACTTAAAACCCTCCTTATATGTTTGCTTACAGAAATTGTATAAGCATTCTTAATAGGTGTTGACATTGATGGTGTTTTCAGATTTTGAATCAGAATTTAATGACACTTAATTTTCTGTAAGGGGAGTCTGCGATGTAATAACTTCAACCTTTGATGTTCCTAATTACATGTTTAGATCGGAACTTGGGATGTTGGATAATAAACACAAGGTCTTTATATGTATTAGTTGCTAATCATATTAATAAGGATTAAGCAAAATAAAACAATAAATTAATTGATAGAATAAGAATTAAGCAAAATAAAAAATAATTAGTTAATAGAATAAGAATTAAGCAAATAAAACAATAATTAATAAATAAAAAAATAACGAAACTTGTCTTTATACTAATACTTACTAATCATATGCTGGGTAACCCAAGTGAAAAATGACATTTCCATGAAATTTTTAAAATATAGGCCATACTCTCCAGGTAGTGGCTGAAAATTGATTCTACTATTTACTATAATTTGGTTGAAGTTTTTTTCTTCTTCTGTTTGTAATTCAATTTCTTCTGTAACTAACAACTGATCACTGCTACTAGATGTATCTGAAGCCATAGAAGAATTGTATTTGAGATCATTGATATGTTGACTTTTATCAGAGAACAAACTTTCACTATCAGAAAAATTTTCTTGTAAACTTTCACCATTATCATCTCCATTTATTGAAACTTGTGAAGCTTGGCTAACATTATTTTGTAAAGCTTGGCTAACATTATTTTGTAAAGCTTGGCTAACAGTATTTTGTGAACATTCTCTTCTTTGTAAGGTTTCAGAAATATTATAAGTAATACGTTTTCATAATGCAACTTTTCGAGTCGCTTTATTAGTTCGAACTCTTTTCATTTTATTATGATTATTATAGTGTTCAATTTTTGACTGACATATTCAAGGAAAAAGAAAAAATCGAAAAAGATGTGAAGTTTAATGAAGATCTACTTATATGGATTTTTATAGTGATGTTTAAATTTAATTAATTCCAAATCTAATTTTATAAACTTGGTAAAATATCTTTAAATTTACGAAATTCACTAACCAAGTCTCAGTCAACATAGTATATATTTTTCATTTGCATGTGATTTTGATTTTTCTATTTATATTAAAATATTAGACTGGTCATCAGTATACGAGTTAAATCCAAATATATATATGTATAATATACAACTGCGAATTAATTTTTTTCATATAATTTCTTTCTTATATATACACAAATAAGATAAATACCATCAATAACTTGAACATTTTTGTTCTTTAATGAAGTTCTTGACAGGAGTACCCTTATGTCAAGAAAGCCAAAGAACAGGATCTTGTGTAACAAACCAAATGTGAAAAATATAAGAAATTGTAAAAAAAAATGTAAATAACACAAAAATTTACTATTGTGACTAACTTTTGACCTCTAAGTAAAAGTTTTCAGAATGAAATTTTACTTATAAAACATGATCGTTAATATTAGATATATAGAGAAATTTTGATATATTACGACCCATATCTTTTTGGCTAGCAGCTTGGGATTTTCTTGACATAAGGAAATTCCCTTGACAGGAGATCACTCTGCATTTCATGCATAGTGTAGATCTACTCCAAATAAGAAAATATTTAATTAAAAATTACTAAAATGGTAAATAATGATATGTATGTATTTTTTTAAATACTACGATAAATAATTTTTTTTTTATTGATTATAATATATCATGTTAAGCATTTTGCAATATTGTTAATGTTATATCAATCAATTGCTATTTCAACTTAGAGCAATTACAT
>CAJVQA010012264.1:0-10216 GCA_910591915.1 Cetraspora pellucida
AAAGAGTACATGCTGGCAAACATGTAAACCAAAGATACGGTCTCACCCTACCTTTTTGGGCTATCTGGAATGGCAGCTTGGTAGAACTTGAATTGAATACCAAAGTAGTAAAGATATGTTGTGAAGTAAGTACTAGAGTTGGGTGAACTCTATAAGGATATAGTAGTTTAAGGATATGCCCTAATCACCAGTATTGGTCTTGGTTATAGTGATATTAGGTCAGCTGTAAGAATGGGATAAAGATGATTCTAGAAGGTTTAGTACAAGGTCCAAGGTTCCAAAGAACTGCTTTAAAGACTTAGTGGCCATGGTATATTTTTATCGACATTGACTAGAGTCGTTGGTAGGCAAAAGTAGGTAGATAGATATAGAAACAGAGTGGTTAAATAGGGAATCTACAAGTGGGTTCCAGGTATGGCAGCTAGTGTAGAACCTTTGGATGAACTACTTAAATTAGACAATAACTAAAGTTGTATAAGTGGCTAGTTGTACACTTTCTCCATGGTTGCCTCCTGCAGTTATAAAGCAATCATTAGCCAAATATACTATCAATAAAATTCTGGATTGCAAGTACTCACCTTAATATTTAAAAAATAAAAATAAAAAATAAAGTTTTTATTAAATTTAATCATGTTTTTATTTAGAAATAATTATTATAAAACACAAAACTAGAAATAAATATTTAAGTTTTTATTATAATAAATTTAGTTTTTAAAGAACTTTAATATTATATACTAATAAACAATATTTTAATAATTTAGTAACAATAAAAATATATTTTTATTAAATAACTAGAATACTGATTATATATATAATTAATTATTTAATATTAAATTTACAAGACTTAATAGGCTAAACTCATTATGATAAAACTTAAATATTTATTTTTAATTTTTTGTTTTATAATACTTAAATTTTAATTTAAATTTTAGTTAAAAATTTTAAGTTTTTTATAAGTACTAAAATTTTAAATAAATTTTTTTTAATAAATTTTTAACTAAATTTTAATAATTTTCTTTTATTTTAATTTTATAAACTTATGGAATTTAAATAAAAAAACTTTTACTAAGTTTGATTAAGAGTAGAAAGTATTATTTTAAAATTATATATAAACTTAATAATAAATATTTTTTATAATTAAATTATAGAACTTATATTAATTAAATCTATTTTAAGTAAGGATGTAATAATCTAGTGAAGTGGTCAAATTGTCAACTTTCTAAATAGTAAGTTGGATGTTCAAATTTCATCAACAGAAAAAATTTGGATAATTACCTATGTAATACTTGTATTATAGCAACTGTACCAATGATTTGGTTAGAATATCTGTAATAATAATTATGCTAACATAACTAGTAGGTTATAAAGCATTTGTATAATCTGTTATATAGAGAAATGCAAACTAATATTGGGTAGTACAAACTTTAGATAAGTCCTTGTAGCTATATAGATCTGTTAAAATTAAGTAATAAGAAGTCATTGAAAAGATCTAAGTAAAGAAATAGCTAGATTTTTGAATATTTTACTGTAAAGTCTAAGTTAGAAAAACAGATACCAAGGTCATAATATCTAATTATAATACCTAAATAGGCAAGAACCTTCAGGTTGGAAGTCTCGGAAGTATCACTAACTAGACTGCTAGAACAAACTAAAAGAAAAGAAAATTAGGCTAACTTAATATATCAATAGACTGGTTATAGTTCTACATGAGTTATCTAAATTGGGAGTCTGGTTAAAGGCTATGCTGTAAAGTAGATGCTAAAGTCTGTATGAACTCTATAAGAGCATAGTAGTTTAATTATATAACTTTGATTGCAAGTGTTAGTTCTGTTATAGTAATACCTAAATTAGCTGTAAAAATAGATATAGAAAACTCTGAAAGGTTTACCTCAAAGATAAATAGTTCTAAGATTAAAATGATGATCTGGGCATTTGAGTATAATCTAGTAAGGTTAATACAGATTACAGGTTCAGAGAGTTTAAAGCAAAACACCCAAGCAGAAATGTTAAGTATAACAATTGATAGAGAACTTTTAGGCAAACTCATTAAATAAGTAATATAAAAAAGTTGTATATGTAACCAATTGTACACTTTTCTGTAATAGTTTATTAAATCATATTGCCAAAAATTATTAATAAAAGTCAAAAGACCAAAAAGATTACCTTAATACTAAAAAAAAAAAAATCTATTTTAAACTTCTAAACAAATTTGTAAAGTAGGTTTTGTAATTCTAACAATAATTTTATTAAAATTAGTTAAAATCTCATCAAATTATTAACATTTAAAAATTAAATACAATTTTTTATTATAAAATTTATTATATAGAATTATGAAAAGTAACTAATCAAAATAGATTATTTTATATTATCTAGAAAATTTGAGTTAACTCATATAAACTTTATAACATATATAAGTATAAATTTTTTATAATTAATAAACTTTAAAATTTTATAAAAAAATATATATTATAAAAAGTTTATAATTTTTTATTAAATTTTAAAAAAAATTTATTATAAGTATTTGTTCATTTTTTACTAAAAATATAATTTCTCATATAAAATATATAGAAAATGATCTATTATACTCATTATTCTTAAATATTAATTAAAAAATTTTGTTTAAAATTCAATATTTATAAAAAAAAACTGTAATAAGTTTTTTATTAAAAATTTAAATAAAGATTTTTTAATTATTATCTTATGAGAATAATGATTCTAATATAGTAGTTGGATTGTTATTCTTTAAGCAATAAGTTCAATGTTCAAATCCTATCAACAATAGAATTTTAAAAAAATAGTCCTATTTTGGCAAAACTTATTTGTGATCTGAGATTTGTAGATTTTATAATTTTGGTTATATTAAGACTAACTTTGGAAGTATGTAATATTATACAAATAAATCTGGAAGTATATATTCAGATTAGAAGTCTGCTTGAAAATCCTAAGCAAAAAGGTAGTATAACTTTTGACAGTATCATTTGTAAAGATCTTGATTTGAAGAAAAAAACCTAAGGCAGGTGACCTATATAGACAATAACCTCTAGGTAGAAAGTCCACCAACCTGACCATTAGTTGATCTGAGCATGAAGTTGCATCATGCAGAGCTAACTAGATTGGTAGTATAGGAGGATTTGAAAGAGTAGATGAAGTATTAGTAAGGTTGTAAAAGGATGATACTGAGGCTATATAAACTTCACAAGAGTTGTAAATTAGATTTAGTTGTAAATTAAAATACAAAAGGCTCTAGTAATGATATCTTGAGAATACATTGTATGAAATAAAATATAAGGTCCTAAGAATATAGATATGTATCTAGAACTTCTCAACTAACATTGTGTAATAAAGATGTTCTAGTAATACAGTAAGAATTGCAGTACAGAGAGTTTAAATAGATAACACCTGTAGTTAGATTGCAGATATGGCAGCTAGTATAGAACCTATATATAGATGGACTATTTAAATTAGACATCAAAAGTGTACATATAGCTAAATGTACTTTTTAATATAAGGTAGCTTCTTTAAGATAATCAAACTGTAAGCTACTATGTTTTACTATACTGAATAAAAAAATCCTAGTTCTAAAAAGACTAATTTAACTATAAAAAAAAATAATAATAATAATTATCTTATTAGAGAATGATGATCATAATATAGTAATCAGATTGTTATTCTTTTAGTAATAGGTCTAGTGTTCAAATTTCATTTATAATAAAATTTAGAAATTATATTTATATTATAGCAAACTGTCTCTTGATAATTAGTTGAATTGATATATCTGTAATCTTAAGTTGCATTATCTCAAATAAGAACTCAGAGTATTTATATAAAGTATAACATTATATATATAGAGAAAAATGTTAATAGCTAGTATTATATAAAACTTTAGTACAAACTTATAATAAAACTATTAGACACAATAAACTAAAAAACTAAAAAATTAGAAATTTATTTGAAAATTTTCAAGTAAAGAGATAGTATAAACTTTTGATATTATAGTTAGACTAATAAAAGTCCATAAAATATCTTTAAAAAGATAAATAGATAAATTAGATAACAAGATATATAAAAAAACATATAATTAATTAGGTTAACAAAATTGTCAGAATAAAAAAAAATATATATATATTATATTAAGTTATCTAAATTGAAAGTTGAAAAAGTTCTATTAGTTCTGAATAGTAATTATTAGTAAAGGATAATAAAGAAAACATTATAATAATAGGTACTAAAATTTTAGTAAACTTTACAAGAATAGAAATAGTAATTAAATAGGTAATTCCTATAACTGCAAGTATTAAAAAATTATAATATATTATATAAAACTAAATCAACTATATGTGAAACATGAAAGATTCTAACAAGTTTCCTATTAATGATAAAATAGTTCTAAAGGCTTTGACTGCATCAGATACTTTTAATGAGTGTAATCCTAAAGATGTTACTATAATATGAATTAGGATTGTATATGCAAAAAGTTTAAATAAGCAAGACTCATAGTTAACTTGCAAATATGACATCTAGTGTAAAACCTGTATAGTAATGTATAGACAGACTACTTAACTTAGACACCAAAAATGCATATCTAACTAGTTGTAACCTTCTATATTTGAACACTTCTAGAAACATTCATATCCAAAAAACTTGAATAAAAAACATCAACTCTTAAAGACAGAAACTTTAATTTAAAAAAAAAAATTTGATTACCTTATTAAAATTCAATAGAATTTTTTTATTTTAATTTCTAAGTCAATAAAATTAAAATAAAAAAACTTCATTAACTTTCATTAAATAATTATAAGATATTTTTGCTTAAAGTTAAAAAAAATTTTACAATAGTTTTTTACTTGTTTCTAAGTTTTTTAAATTTTCTAAGTTTTTATAAGTTTTGTTGTAGAAATTTTTGACTTAAATTTTTTCATGTTTAGTTTTTGTTTAGTATTAGGGTTTGAGAAGGGTTTTCAGGAGCGTACGTAGAACATTTTTACTTGTACTGATTAATTAGCCAGTTTTTGAGACAATGCATGCATAGGTGTAAAACACCATAGATGCGTTTTAAGTAAAATTCTTTTCCAAAATTTATCTATTTTAAAACTTTGAACGAACTATTCTCAATAACTAACTAAATTCGATAAAATTTTTTTTATTTTAATTCTAGTAATTTATAGAATTAAAATAAAAAAAAAATCATCTGAAATTAAGTAAATATTGGTTTAAAGTTTTAAACAACCTCTAAATTTTAAAAAGGTTGATCATATTTTCGATCCGAAATTTTCCTGTAAAAAATGTGTGACTGCTATCTTAGTCTGTAGGTGCACCCTAAGTAGGTGTGGGCACGAAAATTTTTTTGGGCATGCCTTTGGTCTTTCTAATTTAAAGACATGCCCTCAAAATTTTTTGTGCATAAAAAAGGAGGGACGTGCCCACAACCCCTAAATTTTAATAATTGTTCAATTTTCTGTTAAAAGTAATATTTTTTTAGTACGTATCGGTGTAGTTTTCATTTTGCGCTTTCAAAAGTAGGTGTTGGCACGGTAAATTGATAAGTACAGTACGTACGTGCGTACGGATATATTTTTTTCCTTAACGAAATTAAAGTCAACGTTATCATAGTTACTGTAGATCAACCAATCATAATGTTACCAGCCACGTGTAAAAAGTATAATACATTAAATAGTATAAACAGTGAAAGCATTATAAATAGAAAACAAACAGGGACGTACATACGTACGTACGAAGCTCTCTTGTAACTTTACTTGTAACTTGTAGACAAACTCCAACGATTTCTGTGAATTACTCTATTATCCCATATACGTGCAAAGACTATATCGTACAAAATGTCCGGAATTTGTAAAGCTCGCCTCACCGAAGAACGTCGGCAGTGGAGAAAAGATCATCCATACGTAAGACGATGGATCTATAATTTTCCATTCTTTACCAGAGCAACTTTATTCTTACAAACGTTTACTACCTTTCTTAATAGGGATTTTATGCACGTCCCGTAAAGACTGAAAACGGATTAGATTTATTGAATTGGCAAGTGGGAATTCCGGGAAAAAAAGGGGTAAATCATTGGCGTAATTTTTGATTTCTTTAAACTGACTCTACTCTCAGGGTATGAGTTAAGTAATACTATATTATATTAAAGCGTGCTGAAATTTTCGATTATTATGACAGACACCATGGGAAAACGGCGTGTTTAAGATGACGATGACATTTCCAGAAGGTAAAGAGTCTTTTCCATCAAAATAATAAAAATTTTATTGCATTTAGACACTCAAATTTAATAAATTCCTATAAATTTAAATAAAAAGATTATCCATCCAAACCACCGAAATGTAAGCCTGTCTTCCAAAAATAATGGACAACTGTATAAGAGATCTAGATGATCATTTCGGCGAAGCAGTTAAATGGCTCCTTATGGGTGAAAGTCAATGTTATTTTTAAATATATAAAGCCTTCACAACATTTATATTCCATTTTTAAATTTTTTAGGTAAATTTGTACCTGCCCTCTTTCATCCAAACGTGTATCCTTCCGGAACTGTTTGTTTGTCGATTTTAAATGAAGAAGAGGGATGGAAACCCGCAATTACCATTAAGCAGGTAAATGAGTTTACAATCATAATATATTGGTGTTTTTTCTTTTTAGTAATGTGCATATGGACTATCTATTTAGATTTTATTGGGCGTGCAGAACCTTCTTGACGAGCCGAACCCTGACAGCCCTGCTCAATCCGATGCATACATGTTGTTCAAGTATGTTTTAATTCGCTCACAGTTTCTTTTATATTTTATTTCATTCTTAATACATTAAAATACAACAAAAACATTGTTTACAGAAGAGATCGTGTGGCATATGACAAAAGAATTCGACAACAAGCTAAAGAGAATCCTGCATAATCGTTCCTCTATTGGTGTAAAATTAGTTGTTGTATAGTCTGCCACTTATTTCTTCTATTATACTTCCATTTGAATAAGTATTTTAGACTAATGCGGAAATGTAGGTCTTATATCCATTATGAATAAAATATTTTTCGCACATAATAATATATAACCTTGAAATTTCAGCCTTTCATTATTGTTATTGTTTACACTCTTTCATATTTTTAATATAAATATTAGAGTTTGCCACAATTTGATGTGATTTAAAGTGTAGCAAGTCGTTTTATGCTAATGACCTGGATGTTCGTCTAGAAACATATAGTATAAAGACAATTCCGAGCAAATTTGACTGAAATTTATTATGAATTCACTTTGATCTACTTTAAAATTTTTTTTTTCAATTTAGGCCGTAAATTAAAAAAAAAAAATTATAAAATTTTATGTATAAAATCTAAAATCGGCCAGCCGGGTATGTTCGAAAATTTTCAGATCAAGGAATTAATTTTTTATCGTCGTGGAATCAGAAAATTAAAGATTTTAATTTTTTTTTTTGCTTACAAAAGACTATCGTAATTTGCGGCAAATAATACCCCTTGTTATGCACCATCCGTAACACCATGCCCACCCATAGCGATAGTGTTTCAGTTGGTCAAAAAGTTTTCAATCAATTGACAACTAGGATTTTTGCTTTGAAAATCACCCTCTGATATTTCCGATCGGGATAATTCGACAGAATCAAACCTCAGTGTCATGGTCAGGTATTCGTTTGATTGGCTGATGTAGATCAATTATCTGGGTAACTTATTTATACACTTTAAAGTACTTTTTAGGAACGTACTGTTTCACTAATAAAAAATCGCCAAAAACCATTTCTAATTTTAAACGAACGTTAATATTCACCTTGCAAAAGAATCAAAAAAGAATCATACTCCCGGCAAACTTTGCTTAGAAGACAAAATATATTGCTGCCTATTGGACCGTGTGAACTTATATTGTAAAGGTAACAAAAAATGGTTTCGTTTGAAACTATTTTATTATACTAGATTTAAATAATTTTTATTGCTAACTGTTTAATTTGAATCAGTACAAGATTTTTGTAGTAGATTATTTGTGTTTAATATTTAATCTTTAAGTTTAGTTAATTCTTTTAATGTTTTTGGGTTTGTTACCCGTAAATTAGAGTTTTGGTTTATGTTTTGTAGATTCTTTTTATATTAAGTTATTTAGTGTTAAAAAATTATGTAATTTTATTGGTTAATTATTACGGGAAATCACGGGTAGATCTACAAAAATTAACCAATCATATGAATGTCTTCCCATGAACCCCAGTGTCGGGTGTAAATCATTTTTTGCTTTTGTTGATTCAATTGAATCAATGAAGGTAAAAAGATGGTTTGGTCCGATCAGAAATGTCGGTGATTTTCAAGGGACGAACTACGGACATGTACCGTACTCTAACTGAACATGAACCGTCCATGGACAGTCAATGTCCAATGTCCATAGTTTGGACATGGACATATCTTTTATATGTCCATGGACGTGGACTATCCATATCCATTGACAGCACTGCCCTATACGTAGTAAATTTTCATACGTAATACATTTTTTTTTATAGATCGACAAATGTTATATAAAATTCAAACTGCATAACTCTTTAACCAGAAACCGCGCATAAATAAAATTACATTCGCCAAGTTCGTTTTAACATGCTCTTTAAAGTAATAACGCTATTTTTATTTTTATTGTCTAGAGTGTGGCGAAAGACTCAATTTTTATGCGAAGTTCTCGTTCTTGCTGCATTTTAATAAAAAACCAAAAAAGTAACAATGAAATTTCGGGTTGCACATTGCATGTGTGTAACATGACTTCTTACTGCGGTTTCAGTTTAATTTATTTGTGTGGGTTTTCTAGTCAAGAGCTTGAATTTTATAATATATTTTATTATTACTATTACTATTGTTAATTTATAAAAAAAATGTATTAAGAATTTACTATATAATCTGCACTATGTTTATTGTGTAATTCCAATGTATGCGATGTAAAAATTCGGTAAATCATGTGCATATTATATTTTTGTATAACCTTATGTCAAGAAAATTCTGGGTTTTGAATCATTTCTAATTTGATTTTAAAGGCTGCATTCATTAATTAAATTTTTTACAAAGTTTGAGCAAAAATATTTTAATAATTATATAATTAAATTTTAGAAATTTTTTTACAGTCTAATCTCTTTATAGTTACACTTTTGGAATACAGAAATTAGTATTTATAGAGGTATAACAATTATAAAGATACCTTTATATAGTTACAACATTATTAAAAAAAAGTAATTAGTAATTATATAGAGAATTTATTAAAAATCTTTTTTAAAAAAAATTTATTTAATAAAAAATAATAAAAATAATAAAAATAATTTTATTTTTTAAAATATATTTATTAAAATTAATAGTTTAAATATTTGTAATTATAATATGACTATATAGAATTAATTTATATAAATGGTTAATAAAAAATTATAATAGTAATTATAATGTAATGAGATACAAGTAATACACTCTTTTTTGTAAATCTTTTGATAAAAAATTATAGAAACAAAACATAAACAATATAAAAATATATAAATAAACAATACTTAAAACACTAATAAAAAGAATAAAAGTCTATAAAATACAATTAACTAAGTTAGAAAACAGAAAAGAAACTAGTACAGCAACAGATAACAGCAAGAAACCAAATTTTTTAACAAAATTATAAAAGATTTTTAAAAAATTAGAAATTCTTACTAATCTTGTTTCTACAGATATATTAGTTATACAAAATTAAAAAAATAAACAAAAGCTTGTATAGCAAAATAGCCAAACAAAAACATATAAATATAAACAAAAATAATTATATAAATATCATATTAAGCATATGAACATAGAAATATAAAAAAATAATACAAACAATAAATAACATAATAATACAAAATAAATAAAAGAATTAAAGATATTAAAATTAATAAGAAAGAGAACAAGTATAGAATTAGAACAAATAAATAGTAAAGAATTAGAATTAGAATTAGTAAACAGACAACTTATTTAATATTAAAGATTTTGTAATAGTAGTATTATAAAAAACTAAATTGATAAAAGTAGTAATGTTAATAAAAATATATAAACTAATAGTCAAAATTAATATAAGTAATGGGGTGTGGGTCCCATAGCTTAGCGGTTAAGCTCCCTTACCCTCCACAGTCAAGGTCAACAGTTCAAGTCCAGCTGAAGGCAAAATTGAAAGATTTTAGCTTCTGTAATCTAATAAGGAGCCTGTAATTGAATATGAAGCCCTGTGGT
>CAJVQA010012265.1:0-10212 GCA_910591915.1 Cetraspora pellucida
ATAATAATGCACAGAAATCTAGGCAACTGTAACTCATTAGCTGACCATTTGTTAATGAAGCAAATAAACAGTTTGCATGCAAGATTAAATTCAGACAAACCAGAAGAATTTCTTACAAAGATTAGAATTAGTCAAGGACTGCAAAGATTAGGAGGTACAGAGGAAAACTGGCATGAAAAATCACAAAAAATCTGTAGCAGTCTATGAAGAAATAACCTAGCATGTCTGATAATGCTCAAGGCAAAAGATCTTCAAGTTTTTTTTAAGTTCAATAGAAAGAACATTATAGCACCAACAGGTGAAGACAGTATTAGAGAGTTAATTAGAGATGAACTCACACCTCAAATAGTAGCATCGCTGGAAAAGTTAAACATTACTTTAGTTAGACAACTTTTTAATAAAAAAGGTGATAAGATGATCTTATAGCAGCAATTGAAGTTATTAAGAGTGAAGTCAAGCAGAGGCAAAAAGACCAGTTGGTTTAAAAAGCTAGAAGTGAAACTTATTAAAGACCTTAGAACAAGAAAGCTGAAAACAGAGTTTAGGTTGCCAGAATTAAATAACTCTGCACTAAAGGTTTTAGCAGATAAATTTTCAGAGGATAAGCGCAGAAAGAACTGGGTCATGCTAAGGTCAACAAAAGGAAAGGAGCCAGCAAAACTAATAATAAGGAAGGTGCTTGAAAGTACAGAAAAACAGGTCTTAACAGAACATTAGCAAAAAAAGCATAAAATAGAAATGACAAGGCACAAGCTCATAAGATGTAAAGGCTGCAGATTAAATCAAAACCCTAACCAAAATGAATGCAAGAAATGGAGCCTGAAAAAAGAAATACAAGGTTCAGTCTCAAGATATATGAAGAAGGAAGACGAGAACTACATATTTAAGCTTGATGATGAAAAGATAAATCTGAATAATGGAGGAGATGCAACTGTAGAAAATGAAGAAAATAAAACACAGTTAGAAGAAGTAATATGCTTTGACCTAGACATAGAACTGATAAGAAAGCAGTTGCTTAGTGAAGAGCTGAAAGAGGAATTTATACAAAAAAATCAGGCGAATAGAAGAACAAAAGAAGACACCTTAGTCTTCTATACAGATGGCTCGCTAAAGATGATTGCCAATAGGAAGAGTAGTAGTAGTAAACAAATGAGTACAAGTTGGGTACAAGTAAATGTAAAAGAAGAAACTCCTCTAGAAGAAGATTTTGTTGGTGCCCAAAACTGGCCAATATCAACAAAAGCAGAGTTTTTAGCCATCTGGTGTGTAGTGTTAATCGCTCCGAAAGGCAAGAAAGTCAGAATCAATACAGATAGCAAAGTAGTGATAGATAGTTTGTCAGACAAGAAAAGGAAAAAAAGTAGAAAGCAATAGATAAGAGAAACGAACTATAACCTAAAGAGAAGCATAATAGAATTAATAGATATAAAAGAAATTAGATTAGAATTAGTCAAGGTAAAAGGTCATAGTGGTAATAAATAGAATTCACGAGCAAACATGCTCGCAAAGGAGAGAAGTAGACTAGATAGTAAAGTAAGTAGACATAGAATAATAGTTAGAACACCAGAAAGCTCAAGTGTGTCTCTATGCTAGAAGGAAGAGACAGTAGAATCACCGACAAGAAGTTTTTTAAAAGAAGTTCTCAATCTCAAGACAGGTGCAGAATGGAGGGCCACATCACCAGTACAGAAAATAGAACCAGAGAAAGAAACAGCAACAGTAAAATGGAACACATTGTGGAGGAAAATAAAAAGTCATAATGGAATAAGATGTTCAAGTCTAAAGAGAAACAGAGAAGCCACAATGCTAATTAAGTGCCTCAATGAAAAGCTACTAGTACTAAAGACATTGGCGCAAAGAAGACCAGACATATATAAAAGTCCATTTTGTGTAGTATGCAATGAAGAGACTGAAGAAGATCAGGAGCACCTAGTATGCTGCAAAGGCCATGAAAAGAGCTGGAGAGAAACAGAGAACACAACAATCAACCTGGCTTGGATTGTGCTCTCAGAAAAAACACAAAAGAAGACAAGTAAAACAGATATAAAGAATTGTATATAGGGTATCTCGAAGAAAGAAAATATAGAAAGCAGAATGAAAATCATAAAGGGTTTGCTGCAAGAAAAGGTCTGGGAATTCTTTTAAGACTTGATGAACTCAATTACAGAGATTAAAGACTTTCTAGAAGTAATAGTAAACACAGGATGGAACAGATTTTTTGAAAATATGTGGAAAAAATAATGTGAGGTAGTAATTGCATAGGAAAAAGCCCAGGGAATTACAACACAGATAAAGAGAATTTCAAAAAAGAACACAGAAATACGGATTCCTAGCACGGAAATGAATGAGCTTATAGATAAAAGTTGCCTAATAGAGAAAAAAGAAAAAAAGAAGAAAAAAAGAAAGAAAATTAGAAAAAGCTAATGGAACTTGGTAGACAACTATGTTAAAGAAAACTTAAGGCCATTTTGGTATGGCCTTTCTGGCTAATCTGACACAGCCTCCGAACCCAGGTATATCTCCAACTGGTGTGACAGGTTGCCTTTAGGCACTTTAATAGTAGCTAGAGGATGTCAGGCCAATAATTAAGATAGCTTTTTACATAATTTTGTATTTAGAATTACTTAATAAAGGTAACTGACAAGGCTGCCAAAGTTAAAAAAAAAAAAAAAATGTATTAGTAACTATTAACTATATTCTATTGTATTTATAAGTATTAATATTTTATTATTTTTTTTCTATTATTGACTCTGTATTATTTTTGTTTTTATTTTTTATTTTTTTTTTTTATTTTGCAAAAGAAGATCTAATAAATTCTCTTAGTTTTTTTTTAGCTTTTTTTTGTATCACTTTTGATTACTTTTGTTATTATTTTTTTTCTTTAAACTTTGGCAGCCTTGCCAATATCCTTTATTAAGAGAATTGCATGTTTAATTATACAACTATTAGCTTAATTTCTAGGTTTGACATTCCCTAACTAATGTACTAGTGCCCAAAGGTGGCCTGCTGCACTAGCATGAGTTGTTACTCATGCTAGAGGGCTATCTAGACTAGCCTTTAATTCAGTTTCAGTAAGGCCTCCTATTACTATTAATTAGTTTTCATATTGTGTTTTTCTATAAATTTTCTATTTCTTTTTTTTTCTTCTCTTTTTTTTCTTTTGTACACATTTCTTTTTCTAGCTTTTTATTTCTTGATCTTGCTATTACTCTGTTTACTGCTCTATTTTGTTGTTCTGAAGTTTGGATTTTGTTTTTCTTTCTTCTTGTACTAATGCCTTGACTTTTTTCCTATTTGCATATTTTGCTACATCTTTTTTTCTATATTGTTTCGTAAAACTCATTCCATATTGTATCTATAATGCTTGCTAAAAAGTTTTTTGTTTCTTTTAGTGAGACTAGTATATCTTGTACTCTTTTAACTATTTTTTCTTGCAAAAGACCTTTGATAAGCTTCTTTTGTGTTTTAGTTCTTTCCTCTCTCATTTAGCCCCAAATTGTTTTTTTTAGTTGTATTTGTATAGTGTCTCTTTTTTTGTCCTTTAATAGTCTACTCTATGCCACTGTTATTGCTAGTATTTCTGCCTTTATTCAAAGGTTCTCGTAAGCTGAACAGACTGCTAAATAATCTTGATCTTCTTCTTTTCCTTCTTTGCATATGATGCAGTCTGGTTTTGTATAAAGATCTGGACATTTTGTTGCTAGTTCTTTAAATGTTGATATTTTTTTCTATATACACTTGAAAAGTGTACTAAGTCTTTTACTTTCTCTAGTTGAGCTGCATCTAACTCCATTCTGGTTCTTGATTTTTTTCTATAACAGTGCTTAGCAGTACTCTTTTTCTTCTTATATTGGTTTTAACTTTTTAACTGCTGATGAAAAGCTCCAATCTGCATTGTTTTTAATATTAAGAACTTTTTTAACAAAGTCTTATATTGGGCTTTTTACAACTATATTTTTCCAAAAAAGTGATACATTGGATCTTGAAACTGGCTCTACTATAATTTTATCTGAATTTAGCAAATTTGCTCTTTCTTTTGCTAATTCATCTGCTTTATTATTCCATCTGTTATTGCTATGACTCTTTACTTTTACTAACTCTAATTCTATTTTTTTAATTTTCACTATGTTTTCTATATTTATAATTAGATTGTAATTTTTTATTTATTTTTTTTTCTGTTGGTTATGAATTAACTGCTACTGGATATACTTGCTATAGCTGCTGCACTGTCCATATATATCTTAATTTTGCTTTTACTTGGTACTATAAGAATTACACACCAAATTGCCAACAGTTTAGCTTTGGTTGAGGAAGGCCATCCTTTTGCTTTAATAGCACCTTTGTCGATTGCATATTCTTCTTTACTGTCTACTTGTAACCACCCTGCTCCCATTCGATCTCAGTCTTAATTCTCTTTTTTTTCTTTTACTAATAACCTATCTGTATAAAAGATCAGTTTTTTTTGACTATTGTTCTCCTGAATATACTTGTGTTTTTCCATAAGTAAGTTGATGAGTTTGTTACTAATTCTTTGATTTTTGATTATTTCAACATCTATGATTTCTATTATAATTTCTTTTTTATATCTTTCTGTATTTAGTGCTTTATTCTTCTTTATCTATGCTGTGACTTCTAATATATTCATATTAATCTTCAACTGCCAGATATCTTTTTTCCTTACATACTTTGATAAAGAATCTTGAATCTTATATTTTTGTATTTTTTTTCACAACTTTTGACAGAACTAAGATTATTGCACGAACAACCTTTGCATTTTTTTAGTATAGTTTTTTGTTTTTCTGTTTGAAATCTTGCCTTCCAGTATTCAATTTGAAGTATTTTGGATGTTCTAAATATGATTCTCCTGATTACTAGTTCATCTTCTTTGTGATATAGCTTATTGTTTATAAGAACCCATTCTTTTTGTCTTATATTATCTAAGAGCTTGCCTACTTGTGCACTTATTCTCTATTTGTTTGGAGCTATTACTCTAAATTTCTGTTTTACTATTCTACAGCTTGGCTCTTTTATCATCTCTATTTATAAGTTTTTAAACCAATTGACTGGTCTGTTTTTGGCATTACTTTTTTTTAATAGGCTTAGTTGTCACTATATAATCATTTTGTTACTATCTTTGTCTATTAGCTGATGTATAAAAGCAATTCCTAGTTCTTTTAATCTATGTGCAACTATTGGGATAAATCTTGTTTCTAGTATTTCATACACTCTTGTACTTTTGTCATTATAAATTGAGGTTTCATAGTTGAAACTAAAAGCTAACTGCAGATCTTTTGTTCTTAGCATTGTTAGGCAAGCTAAATTGTTTTTCTACAGTTTAGCACTTGCTTTAGGAATATTATTTTGCCAAGTGCTTTTAGACACTCCTATTAAATGAAGACTGTCTTTTATTCTTATATTGGTTACTAACTCTTCTGCACCTGCTATGTGAAGTCGATGATATAGACTAGTAATCTGCTTAAGTACTAATTGGTCCTATAATGAGTTGAGATTAACAAGATTTCTGTGATACATTATACTATTTCTTACTGATCATATAATCTCTATTTTCTTTTTTGCTAGCCCAATTATCGGTATATGTATATTCTCTAGTAAGTTTTTTGATAATTTTGTTGTTTGTAGCATATAATACAACTTGGATATAATACATATATTTTTAATATATGCTATTTGGCTGATTGTTAGTTTTTTGTGATTTAATCCCCATATATAAGATTGTACTATTTCTTTAGCTCTTGACTTTATTGTTAATTCCTTTAGCTTGCAGTTCAGCCAAATTTCTAAAAACTGTATTATCTTATTTTCATTTTCTTCCTAAATCTATTCTTTACCAAAAAATATTGATCTTTCCTCTTTTTTCTCTTTGGTGTTCATTGTAATTAACTTGGTCTTTTTTCTATTGATTTGAATATCATTTAAGTCAAAAAAGTTTTTTGCTATTTTGATGATTTTTTCTATTTGACTTTTGCTTGATGCAACCTATGTAGTATTATCTGCAAAAGCTACTACAGCCTGTTTTCACTTTTTCTTTTCCTGCATTGAAGAGTTCATACAGCTGTTAGATAAAGTATACAAAGTATATCCTAACTTTGAGTTATTTTGGATTCTTTCTAGAAGTGGATCATAAAATATTCTCTACACTAATGGTGAAATTACTTCTCCTTGTTCAATTTCATCTTTGATCTCGAAGGCTTCTGTTGTTTTCACATCTGTAATAATTTTTGACTGTCACTTTTCAAAAAGATTTAAAATAAAAGTAATTGCTGTTTTAGATATTTTAAGTCTTTTAAGTGCCAGGTCTAATGCTACTAATAATATTGAGGCAAAAGCTTTTTTTATATCTTGCAATACTAGTCAGAGTTCTCTTTTGTTATCTTTTGTATCTTTCATTATTGCGTTGATAATATGTAATGGCTTTTCTGTTGATCCTCCTGGCAAATCTGTGAAATTTGGCCCTTTTAAAATATTTTTTTTACAGCATATTTGTACCAACCTTTTGGTAAAAACCTTAGTTATACACTTGCACAAAGTTTCTAGTAATGCTATTAGTCTTATATTACTTAAGTTATATTGCCAATCAAGATCCTTGGGTATTGGGTATATTTGTGACATTTTCTATTTTTTCGGTATCATTTCTGTCTTGATGCATATTTCTGCAAATTTTCTTAGAATTTCTTGTGTTTGGCTACTAACTGCCTTGATTAATATGTAAGTAATTCCTGAGATACTGGGTACTGTATTTTTTTTAAGCTCTGATAACATTTTTAGCCATTCTTTTTCTGAAATATCTTGATTTAGTTGGTCATACTAGGCTTTATTGATTTCTTCTTTAGGTTGATATATCTTTACCTATTTATTTTTCATCTTTTGGCTTTGAAAATTTCATATTTGGAATTGTTGTTGGAAGTATGATTTGGTCTTTTCCAACACTATGTGTGGGTCTGTTATGAGCACTCTACTTAGGTCCTTTAGCTCAATAAGTCTGTCTATTTTGATTTTTTTAATTGGTTTGTCTAGTAGACTCATTAGCATTTTTCCTTGCTTGTCATTAATCATTTGGCATCTTTTTTCAATATTTTGTTCTATTTCTTTTAATTGTTGTTTTTTTAATTCTTCTGCTCTTCTTTTGTATAGAATTTCCACTAACCTCACAAATCTATAATTATCTCTTCTGTCTTTATTTCTGTGATTGTTTCAATATTGGTTCTATGCTGCTTATCTATATATTTTGCTGTACTATTGAAATCATCTATATTTTCTGAAATCAAACCTAGTTTGATGTTTTTTCTTCCTAAGCTTATCCATCTTCCTAATTGTGATAATAACTTTGTTAACTCTGACTTTTTTGTTTTATTGTTTCTTTTATTAGCAACTGTATTAAAAATCTTTTTTTTAGGTATAGTTTTTCTTGTTGCTTCCAGTATACTTTTACTTATAATTTTCCATATTTCATCTAGATCTTCTTCTGACCTGTTTATATATTCTATATTGCTCTTTTTTGCTTTTTGCAATGTGTTTTTGTTTTTGAGCATTCTGTCTAATTCTTCTCTATATTTTTCCCAATCTTCTTTGGATGCTTTCTCATATAGGAAAATTGTTCGATATTGCTCAAACTTCTTAAGTTTTGCCATTTTGTGCAAGACTACTATGTGACTTAACTCTATTCTTACTACTGCTGCTCCATGGTTACTATTTGTATAACTGAACATATCTTGAATTTCAGCATTATTAAGACCATTTGCCAGCTTCTCTATTACTCAAATTTGGTCAATTCTTGTGCTAGATTCTCTATTTGTCTATAAGAATTCTTTGCTTTTTGGGTTTTCTAATTTATAAGAGTCTTTGAAGTCTTGTCTTATTAACCAATTTAAAATTGGTTCCTTTTTGAAATAATTGCCTTTTGTGCTTCTGGACCTATCCAGCTCTAAGTTCACAATACAGTTCAGATCTCTCATAATTACTGTTTGTGTCTTGTATATTCTTTTAATATATCTTTAAATAATTGCTCTATGGATTTTTCTTTGTTCTTCTTTGTCATTAGATGGCATATATACCATTATAACCATAAGTTCTAGTTGTTTGAATATGAAGTTTGCTACTATCATATACTCATTAACTCTGTCTATTTGTCCTAAATGCTTTTCACATCTTTTATCTATCAGAATCCCTATACCTGAACCTTTTTTCTTTGATGAACTTGCTTCTGATCAAAAACCTCCATATCTATTTAAATCTTTTGTCATAAAAAGCCTTCTTTCTTACTAATGTTTGTTTTTGCCAACCCTAATATATTGATTTTATTGTCTATAGCCTATTCATATACTAGTTTCATTTTGTGCTTATTGCTTTTCATACTGTTAATGTTATGACATGCAATGTTTAGTTTTATGTTGCTTTTTTGATTGATTCTATTAATGATGCTTCTTTGTATATTAATTCTTGGTTATAAAGACTTTCTTTCTTTTTTTCTGCCAATTTTAAAGCATCTGTTTTCTCTATACCAAGATTCTTTGATTCAACTAGGGCACCTGTTAGGAGCTATAAGTAGGATTTATCTGCTTATTGTCCAAATTGCTAAGTTTTTTAAGTATTTTTTGTAATATGTTTTGGTGTTCATTGATACACTCTATAATTAAAAATTCTTCTTTGTGCTCTTTGCTGTTTCTTGTTTTTTTTTTTTTTTTTTTTTTTCTAGTCTACTTGCTTCAGGCTTAGAAGGTCTAGTCTCTTCATATCCAAAGTTATAAATATCTTGAAAGATATACTTTTCTGTATTTTCTTGATTTGGAATATTTATTTCTATTTCTTTTTGCTATGTTTTCTTACCTTCATACCAAAACAACTTGTTATAATAATAAAAAACACTCTTTTCTTTTGCTTTTTAGCAATCTTCTTCAGATCTGAAATAGGTAAAGGCTATGCTCCTTTTGTTGCCATTATTATTGTTAGATATAAAAATTGCTTTGACTCCTAGTGGTCTTAGTTGTTTTAACAATGTTGATTCTAGTGCTGATTTTAGGATGTTACTTAGTGCTGCTTTGTGTTTTCTTCTTTCTTCTAACACTTCTGAGTCAAATCTTTCTGGTATAATTCTGCACATTGTTCCTTTTTCAAAGTGTACTAACCAACTTGTCACAAGCAGGTCCAACCTCTTTTGATTTTATCCAGTAATTTGAACTACTGCTGTCTTGGTTTTCTTAAGTATTTTCTATTCAAGAACTCTTGCTTTTCCATAAAAGCTTAAATATCTTGTAACGCTTTCATATCTTGTGTTTTTTGGTAAGTTTCATAATGTCAGTATTACTAATAAACTCTTTTTTTGTTTGACTTGTTCTTGTTTCTGTTTTAATACTTTATTCTGAATAAAACTCTTTGACTTGCTTTTATTTATCTATATAGAATTGTTTATATTCTTTGGTGTTCATCTTGATGCATAGATATCTTCTTGAAGTTTACTTTCTGTTTTTCTTTCTTCTTTTTTTATTGATGACTTTTTATTTAGATTACTTTTATATCTTAGAAGCATAAGTCTCTTTGACTCTTCTGTTCCTGGGTCATGTGTGCCACATTTTGTCATTAGCAATGCTATTTTATTTTCTATTTTTGCCTTTTCATCTGCATTTTTAAGAATTTCTTTTTCTGTTTTATTTAATAGCACTTCTGCTTGCTTATTAGTTCTATTGTTTTTTTTTTTGTTGATCTTTTCTAATTTATTGTCTGGGTGCCTTTGTTTAAGACTACTCACTTAAATTACTAGTTGTATTACAGATGCTTCTAGCTCTATTAACTTTCTACTTTGGTAGTCTTTATGCTCTACTATTTTGTTGTTTACCTTTTTTTCTTTCTTTTGGTCCTTGTCTTTAGTATCTTCTTTTGTCACTGTATCTTTTCTTTTCGTAAAAATCTCTTGACTTACTAGTTGTGTTGTTGGTAGTTCTAGCTCCATTTTTGTTATCATAGTTTGTGCTTCCTTTTTACTGTCATACATTACATCATGCATGATATTTTCATGTACTTCTTCTTTTTGATTTACTAGAAATCTTTTTTCTATTGTTGCACTTTTTTTCTTATAAAGATTTTTCTGCATTTTTTTTTTTTTTTTTTAAAATATTAACAGTAAGGCCATGCCTTTAACTTTATTGAAATTCAATTGAAGTTTTTACAAAGAAAAACTTGCTTTTAAATTACATATGA
>CAJVQA010012266.1:0-10212 GCA_910591915.1 Cetraspora pellucida
TGCAAAAGACAAATATTAAGGAAACAGAAGAAATTACAGAAAGCAATCATAAAATAATAACTGCAAAAATATAGATCAAACACATGATAAAGAAAAACAGTAAGGCAGAAATTAAAAAGAAAGAACAATTAAGGACATTATATTTATATAATCAGGCAAAGCCAGAAGATTAAAAAAATTATGCACAAGAACTACAAAGGTGATTAGTAACAAAAGAAAGCTTAAAAGATATTCAAACAGAAATACAAGACAAAAAAGAATAGTTAAACAAAATAAACAGTATATAAGATATAATAGAAGAAGCAATTATTACTGCAGCAAATAAGCACATATTCAAGAAAAAAATATATGACACAATGGCAAATAGAAGAACTAGTCAAAAAGTACAACAACAAGAAAAAGATATTATAAAGCTGCAAAGATTAATTAAACATGCAAAGACAAGAAAAAACCAAGAAGTAACAGAAGAAAAAAGAATTGAAACAAATAAGCAATTAAAAGCACTAGGCAACAAAGCAGAAGCAAAACTGCCAAAATTACAAAGGTACTGGTTACTTGCCTAGATAGAAGGCATGAAAGGTTGGCAGAAGATCTTACAAGAAAGGAAGAAAAAAAACTAGGAACAAATGCAAAGAAGGCAAATAGAAAAAAATATAGATAAATAATATGAAATAATTAAAACAGACCAAGAAAAAATGCTTGTTAGTCTTTTAAATAAACCATACAAAAAGATATTGCTTGATAGGCTTATTAAGCAAGTAGAAGAGAAAACTTATCTAATAATGAAGCCAAAAGAGGTTAAGACAAATATAGCAGAACATTATAAGTTGCAATTTAGAAAATGAAATACCAAACTAGAAATAATAACAGAAAAGTGAAAAAGATATACAAATCAAGAAAAAACATTAGAGAGGAATAGTATGCAGAACTTGAAGAAAAAATTAAAGAAAAAAAATAAAAAGAGACACTAAGAGAGTTAAAGACAGGAACAGCTCCTGGTACATTAGATATAAGCTATATACTAATCAAAAGAGCAGAAGCGAAAATATAAGAAATCTTCAAAAGTTTACAAACCTATGCTTAGAAATAGAAGAAATCCCAAAAAGTGGAAAATAGCACAAGTTTACTTGATACCAAAAGATATAGAGTAAGGATACAGTTTAAACAACATCTACTCAATAGCACTAATTGATATATTTAGAAAGGTTGTTACAAAAGTGATAATAAAAAGACTTGCCAATGTATTTATAAAAAGTAAAATACTTAAAGAACTGAACTTCACAAGTCTTTTAGGAAACTCAACAAAGCAACCAGTACAGATTTTAAACATAATAATAGAGAAAGCAAAAGAAAAAGATAAAGAAATATGAATACTGTTGCAAAATATAAAGAAGGCATTTAACTCAGTTCCTCTTGAAAGTCTTGAACTAGCATTGCAAAGAATTAAAATACTCAGAAAAACAATTAAATATATATTGAAACTTTTTTACAAAAAACAACTAAGAATAATTACAGCATATGGTCTAACAGAAGAACTGACAGCAGAAGATGGAATAGACTAAGGTAAGGTAATATTATCACTAATATGACATCTTTTTTATGACCTATTACTAGAAAGAATTCAAAAAGATAAAGAGTTAGGATATACAGTCAAGTAACAAATACAAACAGGTATGCAATGCAACAACATTACAAGATATTGTTAAGTAGCAATTATATATGCAGATGATACAACATAAATTGCAAACAGTAAAAAGCAAGTATTAGAAATCTTAGAAATAGCAAAAGAGTTCTTTAAAATGAATAATATAGAGATAAATAGATCAAAGTCAAAACTGATAATAATAAATACAAAAATTAAAAAAGAGAAAAGTGCAATAATATATAGAAAAAGTAAGATAATAGAAGAACCAAGACACAAAATAGTTCACTCATTGGAAATATAGTTAAACAGCAAAATGCAAGAAATGCAAGTAAAGAAGAAGACAAAAAAGATAGCAAGCCAGACTATAAGAGATTTAAAGTACAAAAAAATAATGATGAGCCAGATTGTATATATAAACAATATAGTAATAATATCTAAATTAAGCTATATATTACAGTTAACAAAGCTGTTAGACAGATGTCTAAATAAAATACATCAACCAATAATAAGTCTGGCAAAACAAAAAAGCAGCCTACAAAGAATAGTAGAAAACTGCATAATAGAGCACAAAGATCTTGGCAGCTGTAGAACATTATGACAAGAACTAATTATGAAGCAAGTAAGTAGCCTCGTAGTAAGGCTAAACAGACAAGAAAGTTTTGAACAATTAACAAGACTAAGGATAACACAAGGCTGTCAAAGAGCAGGCTTAGCAGAAGATATATAAAAAACAAAAAAGTGGTCAGAAACTAAAACATATTTGAAGAATAACTTAGCATGCCTTACAATACTCAAATCAAAAAAAATAAAAATAAATATTAGAACAAAAACTAAGCTATGAACAATGCCTAGGCATGATACCAAATGCAAGAACTAGTAGATACACAATTGTGAAAAAAAAGGGCAGTTAAAGTAAATGAAGCTGGTCTAATATATCTAAATTAACTACTTGACATAAGAAGAAAAGCTAATCACATGGCAGCAACTAAAAAGCTATCAAGGCCAATCAAGTAAAGAAAAAAAGACAGAATGGTTTAAGACAATTGAATTAAAAGTGCTCAATAGCCTATAAAGTAGACTAGTGCAAAGATACTTTAAAACTAATGAACAAAATACCCAGGCAATGCAAGTCAAATGAGAACAGATATCAGAAGATAAAAAAAGAAAAGAATGGATAATATATAGCATATGAGATCACAGACAACTTGAGAAAGTAGTTAAAAAGAAAAAGAAAAAAGTTTTAATTGAATATTAGCAAATAAAATGCAAAGAGAACAAAGTAGCAACCAAGATCAAAAGATGTAAAAGATATATAAAAAAAGAAGAACAGATAAAAAACAGTTGTTAGCAATAGACAAGATTAAGTAAAAACATTCATATAATTCCAGATAGATTAATAAGTAAGGGTAGCAATCAAATCAAGAAAACAGTAAACCAAATAACAAACAAGACAGAAACAAGCAAATCAAAAACAAGTAAATGCAAATTAAGAGGTCTTATAATAATAGAGGAACTAGAGATAGAAATTATTAAATGACAAAAATTAGAAGAAAACATTAGCCAAGAAATAATAGAAGTTCTAAAAAGAAATATTATAAGAAACAAGAGCAAATATACAATATATATTGATGGTGCAACTAATAAAAAAGACAGTAAAGAGCTAATGGTTAAGAACAGTATAGGTATAGAAAGGGTCCAAACAAATAAAACACAAGAATGACTAGAAGAAGAATTAATACTTGAACATAAAGGATGGCAAACATTGATAGTAGCAGAGTTGGTAGCAAATTAGACAGCAATCTTAATGATACCAAAAGAGAAACAAATTAAAATATATACTGATAGTAATGCTGCAATAAGAAACATTAGTAGGAATCTAGAACAAGCTAACAGAAACAAAATTATTAAAAAGAAGAATGCAATATGAATAATGAAGATTAAAGACCTTGTCAAAATGAAAAACATTCAGATAGATTTAGTTAAAGTTAAAAGTTATAGTAAAGATAGATAAAATGATAAGGCCAATAGTTTAGCAAAGAAAGGAACAATAAGTAGAAAAATAATACAGACAGAAAAAGTCAGTTGTAAAGAGATAGAGTACTGCCTAGAATAGAAAAACAGACAGACTAACATACCAGCCAGACTGCTTTGCAAGTTAGTAGTGAATGTAAAAATAGAAGCAAAGTAAAAAGAAACAAGAGCAGTTAAAGGTTTAGAGCCAGAAGCAGAAACCACAATTTATGATTGGACTTATTTTTAGAAAAGACTAAAGACAATCAAAGGAATATACTGCACAATAAGAAGAAGCAGTTCCAGAAGAAGGATATTTATTAAGTGCATAATAGATAAGCTTCCAACTTTGGAAAAACTTAACAGAAGAAGGCCAGATATATACACAACAGTAGAATGCCAAGCATGCCAAGATAAAGTAAAAAAAATGCAAGTACACTTGGTAGCATACAAGGGGCAAAGAAATCTCTAGAAGAGAATCCAAAAAATGACTATTGCAACAGCATGGAAGAAATTAAAAGAAGAAGAAAAAACCTAAATTTTCTCATATATGTTATATATAGTGCTCTTTGAAAAAACAGAAATGAAAGAAATTAAAATGAGAGAAGTATTAATAAAAGGCCTAATCTTAAAAGAAATATAAGACAAACTGGCACAGCTCTTAAATTCAAAATCAAGACAGCAATTTGCAAATACAGTAGCAATAACAGCCTGGGACACATTTTATGAACAAGTATAGAAAATACATTGTGAAAAAATTATTGAATAGAAGTGAAAAATTGGAATAACAGATAAAATTAAAAGAAAAAAAGGTGGAAAGCTAAAGAAACCAAGAAAATGAGAAAAGGCAAATCAAGAAAAAATAAAAGAAAAAAAAGAAAAAATAAGAAAAAGAGAAAAGCAAGTTGAGAAGAAAATAATAAAATCAATGTTAGAGCTTGTTATGAAAAGGAGAAGACCCTTCTATTATGGACTTTAAGTAGTTAGACAAGCAGCTTACTTCTGCTCAAAGTAATGTAGCAGGTTGCACTTAGGTATTAGCAAGATGGCTAGGTAATGTTAGACTTAGATATTAGAGATATTTATATAGTTACAAATATAATTTCAAAAGCTTAATAAAGTACTAGCATAACTGCTTATATGTTAAAAAATAAAAAAAAAATAAAAAATAAAAAAAAACTATTTTAAAAAACTTCTAGTTTTAATTACAATAATAATTATTTACTTACTTGTAATTTTTGTTGTTATTATTATTAAAATACAATTTAGTAATCAAGTTATTATTTATACTAAGAAGATTTAAAGCTAATTTTATATTTTTGAAATTTTGTAATATATAAAATGTATTATTCCATCTTACTTCTATATCAAGTTTAGCTTTTAGATATCTAATTTCTTTAAACTCATATAAGGTATTGTAATAGAATTTACTTTTTTTTCTATATTAATATATATTTATTTTTTATTTATTTTTTTTTTTTTTAAACTTTGGTAGCCTTGCCAATATCCTTTATTAAGAGAATTGCATGTTTGATTATACAAATATTAGCTTAATTTCTAGGTTTGACATTCTCCAGCTACTGTACTAGTGCCCAGAAATGGCTTGCTGCACTAGCATGAATTGTTACTTATTGCTAGAGGGCTATTCAAGCTAGCCTTTGAGGCTGTTTCAGTAAGGCCTCCTATTACTATTAATTAGTTTCCATATTGTGTTTTTCTATAAATTTTCTATTTCTTTCTTTTTTTTCTCTTTTTTTTCTTTTACACACTTTTCTTTTTCTAGTTTTTTATTTCTTAATCTTGCTATCACTTCATTTACTGCTTTATTTTGTTGTTCTGGAATTTGGATTTTTTTTCTTTCTTCTTGTACTAATGCCTTGACTTTTTTTTCATTCGTATATTTTGCTGTATCTTTCTTTCTATACTGTTTTATAAAACTCATTCCATATTGTATCTATGATGCTTGCTAGGAAGTTTCTTGTTTCTTTTAGTAAGACTAGTATATCTTGTACTCTTTCAACTACTTTTTCTTGCAAAAGACCTTTGATAAGCTTCTTTCATGTTTCAGTTCTTTTCTCTCTTGTTTGGCCCCAAATTGCTTCTTTTAGTTGTACTTATATAGTGTTTCATTTTTTGTCCTTTAATAGTCCACTCCATGCCACTGTTATTGCTAGTGTTTCTGCCTTTATTCAAAAGTTCTCATAAGCTGAACAGACTGCTAAATGATCTTGGTCCTCTTCTTTTTCTTCTTTGCACATAATGCAGTCTGGTTTTGTATAAAGGTCTGAACATCTTGTTGCTAGTTTTTTAAATGTTGGCATTCTTTCCTGTATATACTTGAAAAGTGTACTAAGTCTTTTACTTCCTTTAGTTGAGCTGTATTTAACTCCATTCTGGTTCTTGATTTTTTTCTATAGCAGCACCTAGCAGTGCTTCTTTTTTCTTGTATTGGTTCTAACTTTTTAACTGCTGATGAAAAACTTCTAGTCTGCATTGTTTTTAATATTAAGAACTTCCTTAACAAAGTCTTGTGTTGGGCTTTCTATGACTATATTTTCCCAAAGAAGTGATACATTCGACTTAAAACTGGCTCTACTATAATTTTATCTGGATCTAACAAATTTGCTCCTTCTTTTGCTAATTCATCTGCTCTATTATTCTATCTGTTATTGCTATGACCCTTTACTTTTACTAACTTTAATTCTATTTTTTTAATTTTCATTATATTTTCTATATTCATAATTAGATTGTAATTTTTCTTTTTTATTTTTCTTCTATTGGTTATGAATTAATTGCTATTGAATATACTTGCTATAGCTGCTGCACTGTCTGTATATATTTTAATTTTGCTTTTACTTGGTACTATAAAAATTACACACCAAATTGCTAACAATTCAGCTTTGGTTGAGGAAGGCTATCCTTTTGCTCCAATAGCACCTTTGTTAATTGCATATTCTTTTTTACTGTCTATTTGCAACTATTCTGCTCCTATTCGATCTTGGCCTTGATCCTCTTTTTTTCCTTTTACTAATGTCCTGTCTGTATAAAAAATTAGTTCTTTTTAACTATTGTTCTTCTAAATATACTTGTGCTTTTCCTTAAGTAAGTTGATAAGTTTGTTACTAATTATTTGATTCTTGATTATCTCAACATCTATGCTTTCCATTATAATTTCTTTTATATGCCTTTCTGTATCTAGTGCTTTATTTTTCTTTATCTGTACTATGACTTCTAACATATTTGTATTAATCTCCAACTGCCAGATGTTTTTTTTTCTTACATACTTTGATAAAAAACTTGAATTTCATATTTTTTATATTTTTTTTTACAACTTTCAACAGAACTAAGATCATTGTATGAACAACCTTTACATTTTTCTAGCATAGTTTTTTGATTTTCTGTTTGAAATCTTGTTTTCTAATGTTTAATTTGGAGTATCTTGAATGTTCTGGATACAATTCTCCTGATTACTAGTTCATCTTCTTTGTATTGTAGCTTATTGTTTATAAGAACCCATTCTTTTTGTCTTGCATCATCTGAGAGCTTGCCTACTTGTGCACTTAATCTTCATTTGTTTGGAGCTGTTACTCTAAATTTCTGTTTTACCATTTTACAGCTTGGCTCTTCTATTATCTCTATTTCTAAGTTTTTAAACCAATTGGCTGATTTGCCTTTAGTATTGCTTTTTTTTAATAGGCTTAGTTATTGCCATGTAATCATTTTGTTACTATCTTTGTCTACTAGCTGATGTATAAAAGCAATTCCTAGTTCTTTTAGTCTATGTACAATGATTGGGGTAAATCTTGTTCCTAGTATTTCATGCACTCTTGTATTTTTGTTATCATAAATTGAAGTTTCATAGTTAAAACTAAAAGCTAACTGCAGATCTTTTGCTCTTAGCATTGTTAGGCAAGCTAAATTGTTTTTCTACAGTTTAGCACTTGGTTTAGGAATATTATTTTGCCAAGTGCTTTTAGATGCTCATATTAAATAAAGACTATCTTCTATTCTTATATTGGTTACTGACTCTTCTGCACCTGCTGCATTAAGTCGATAATGTAAACTAGTGATCTGCTTAAGTACTAATTGGTCCTATAATGAGTTAAGATTAACAAAATTCCTGTGATACATCATACTATTTCTTACTGATTGTATGATCTCTATTTTCCTTTTTGCTAGTCCAATTATCAGTGTATGTATATTCTCTAGTATGTTTTTTGATAATTTTGTTGTTTGTAGCATTAACACAACTTGGATATAATACACATATTGTTAATATATGCTATTTGGCTAACTGTTAGTTTTTTGTGATCTAATCCCCATATATAAGATTATACTATTTTTTTAGCTCTTGACTTTATTGTTAATTCCTTTAGCTTGCAGTTCAGCCAAATTCCTAAAAACCATATTATCTTATTTTCATTTTCTTTCTAAATCCATTCTTTGCCAAAAAATATTGATTTTTCTTCTTTTTTCTCTTTGGCATTTATTGTAATTAACTTGGTTTTTTTTTTATTAATTTGAATATTATTTAAGTCAAAAAAGTCTTTTGCTATTTCAATAATTTTTTCTATTTGACTTTTGCTTGACACAACCCATGTAGTA
This sequence comes from Cetraspora pellucida, assembly GCA_910591915.1. Taxonomy (NCBI): domain Eukaryota; kingdom Fungi; phylum Glomeromycota; class Glomeromycetes; order Diversisporales; family Gigasporaceae; genus Cetraspora; species Cetraspora pellucida. The sequence goes on from CAJVQA010012266.1 coordinate 8,261, forward strand.
TCATCTGCAAAAGCTACTACAGCCTGTCTTTACTTTTTCTTTTCCTATGTTGAAGAGTCTGTACAGCTGTTGAGTGAAGTATACAAAGTGTATCCTAACTTTGAGTCATTTTGAATTCTTTCTAAAAGTGGATCATAAAATATTCTCTACACAATAGTAAAATTATTTTTTCTTGTTTGATTCCATCTTTGATCTCGAAGGCATCTGTTGTTTCTACATCTGTAATAATTCTTAACTATCATTTTTCAAAGAGATTTAAAATAAAGGTAATTGCCATTTTAGATATTTTAAGTCTTTTAAGTGCCAGGTCTAATGCTACTAATGATACTAAGTCAAAAGCCTTTTTTATATTTTGCAATACTAGCCAAAGTTCTCTTTTGTTATCTTTTGCATCTTCCATTATTGCATTAATAATATGTAATGGCTCTTCTGTTGATCCTCCTGGCAAGCCTGTAAAATTTGGCCCTTTTAAAATATTTTTTTTACAACATATTTGTGCCAACCTTTTGGTAAAAACTTTAGTTATATACTTGTACAAGGTTTCTAGTAATGCTATTGGTCTTACATTACTTAAGTTATATTGCCAATCAAGATTCTTGAGTATTAGTATATTTGTGACATTTTTCATTTTTTCAGTATTATTTCTGTCTTGATGCATATTTCTGCAAATTTCCTAAAAATTTCTTGTGTTTGGCTACTAACTGCCTTGATTAATGTGTAAGTAATTCCTGAGATACTGAGTGCTGTATTATTTTTGAGCTCTGATAACATTTCTAACCATTCTTCTTCTGAAATATCCTGATTCAGTTGGTCATATTAGGCTTTATCGATTTCTTCTTTAGGTTGATATATATTTACCCATTTATTTTTCATTTTCTGGTTTTGGAAATTTCATATTCAAAATTGCTGCTAGAAGTATGATTTGGTTTTTTTCAATACCATGTGTAGGTCTGTTATAAGCACTCTACTTAGGTTCTCTAGCTTAATAAGTCTGTTTATTTTAATTTTTTTAATTGGTTTGTTTAGCAGACTCATTAGCATTCTTCTTTGTTTGTTATTGATCATTTGGCATCTTCTTTTGATATTTTGTTCTATTTCTTTTAATTGTTGTTTTTCTAATTTTTCTGCTTTTCTTTTGTATAGAATTTTTTACCAACCTTGCAGATCTGTAATTATTTCTTCTATCCATATTTCTGTAATTGTTTTAATATTGGTTCTGTGCTGCTCATTTATATATTTTGCTGTACTATTGAAATTATTTATATTTTTTGAAATCAAACCTAGTTTGATGTTTTTTCTTTCTAAGCTTATCTATTTTCCTAATTGTGATAATGACTTTGTCAACTCTGACTTTTTTATTTTATTGTTCCTTTTATTAGCAACTATATTAAGAATCTTTTTCTTAGATAAAGTTTTTCTTGCTGCTTTCAGTATACTTTTGCTTATAATTTCCCATATTTCATCTAGATCTTCTTTTGACCTGTTTATATATTTTATATTACTCTTTTTTACTTTTTGCAATGTGTTTTTGTTTTTGAGCATTCTGTCTAATTCTTTTCTATATTTTTTCTAATCTTCTTTGGATGCTTTCTCATATAGGAAAATTGTTCGATATTGCTCAAACTTCTTAAGTTTTGCCACTTTGTGCAAGACTACTATGTAACTTAACTCTATTCTTGCTACTGCTGCTCCATGGTCACTATTCATATAGCTAGACATATTTTGAATTTTAGCATCATTAAGACCATTTGCTAGCTCCTCTGTTACCTAAATTTGGTCAATTCTTGTACTAGATTCTCCATTTGTCTATGAGAATTCTTTGCTTTTTGGGTTTTCTAATCTATCCCTTAGATTGTAACACAGGCAAATTTGTCAGCATTAATTTTTTTAAAATTAATTTTTATAATAAAATTTTAATAATTAATTTTAGCAATATACTTTCTAAGCAAAAA
>CAJVQA010012267.1:0-10211 GCA_910591915.1 Cetraspora pellucida
CTCTGTAATTTTTTCTATGCTGGTTTTATGTTGCTCATTTATATATTCTACTATAATGTTAAAGTCTTCTATATTTTTAGAAATCAAACCTAATTTGACATTTTTCTTTGCTAAGCTAATTCATTTTCCTAGTTGAAATAATACTTTAGTCAGCTCAGATTTTCTTACTTTATTGTTCTTTTTGTTTTTAGTAATATTTAGAACTTTTTTCTTTGATAATGACTTTCTTGCTGCTTCTAATATATTTTTGCTTATAACTTTCTATATTTCATTTAAATCTTCTTTAGACTTTTCTGTATATTCCAACCTACTTTTTTCTATTCTTTGTGCTAGATTTTTATTTTTAAGCATTCTGTTTAACTCTTTTCTATATATTTCTTAATCCTTTTTTGCTGCTTTTTCATATAAAAAAATTGTTTGATATTGTTCTAACTTCTTAAGTTTTGACACTTTGTGCTATGCAGTTATATGATTTAATTCCAATCTTGTAACTGCTGCACCATGATTACTATTTGTGCAGTTGAACATATCTTAAATCTCTGCATTGATGAGTCCACTTGCAAGCTCTTCTGTAATCCAAATTTTGTCAATTCTTGTACTGGATTCTTCATTTGTTCATAAAAATTCTTTACTTTTTGGATTTCCTATTCTAAAAGAGTCTTTAAAATTCTGACTGATTAGTTATTTTATAATCAGTTCTTTTTTAAAGAGCTGTATTTTAGAATGCTAAATCTGTCTAGCTCTAGATCAACAATACAGTTTAAATCACCTATGATTACTATTTGAGTCTAGTAAGTTCTTTTGATATTTCTTTCTATGATTGCCTTTTGGATTTTTTTTTGTTCTTCTTTGTTGTTAGATATCATATATATTATTATAACTATAAGTTCTAGTTGTTAAATATAAAGTTTGCTACTATCATATATTCATTGACTTTATCTATTTGTTCAAGATGTTTTTCCCATATTTCTTTTATTAGTATTCCAATCTCTGAGCCTTTCTTTTTTGTTGCACTTGAATCTGACCAAAAACTTCTATATTTGTCCAGATCTTTTGTGATAAAAAAACCTTCTTTTTTGCTAATATTTGTTTCTGTCAGACCTAGTATATCAATCTTATTATCCAAAACCTATTCATATATTAATTCTATTTTGTGATTATTACTTTTCATTCCATTAATATTATAGCATATAATGTTCAGTTCCAAATTGCTTTTTCTAATCGAATCTATTAGTGATGCTTTTTTATATATTAATTCTTGATCAGAGAGAACTTTTTTATCATTTTCTATTATTTCTAAATCATCTATTCTCTCTGCACCCTGATTTTTTGATTCAACTAGGGCACTTTTTAGAAACTATAGGCAGGATTTATCTGTCTGTTGTCCAAGGTGTTAAGTTTCTTTAATATTTTTTGCAATATGTTTTGATGCTTTTCAATTCATTATATAATTGATGTTTCTTCTTTTTGCTCTGTACTGTTTCTTGTTTTTTCTTTTTGTTTTCATTTTTTCTATTTATTTATTTTAGGTTTAATCATCTTTGGCTTCTTGTTACCAAAGTTATAGATGTCTTAATAAAAACTTAGTCTTCTTTTTTGTTTTTTATCATAATATGCTTCTGTGTTTTCTTGGTCTGGTTTACTTAACTCTATTTCTTCTTTTTTTAATGCTTGTTTTTCCTCATACCAAGACAATTTGTTATGATAATAAAAAGCATTTTTTTTTTTACTTTTGACAATCTTCTTTAGATTTAAAGTATGCAAAGGCTATACTTCTTTTATTACCATTACTATTATTTGGTATAAATAATGCCTTAACTTCTAAAGGTCTTAGTTGTCTTAACAAGGTTGACTCTAGTGCTGATTTTGAAATATCTCATAATGCTGCCTTGTGTTTTCTTCTTTTTTCAAGTATCTCCAAATCAAATCTTCTTGGTGTAATTCTGCACATTGATCCTTTTTCAAAATGCACTAACCAGCTTATTGCTAGTGGGTTTATTCTTTGCTAATTCTAACCTGTAATTTAAGCTAATGCAGCTTTTGTTTTTTTTAGAGTTCTCTATTTGAATATTTTTGTTTTTTTATAAAAACTTAAACAACATGTTACTCTTTTATATTTTGTATCTTTTGGCAAATCCCAAATTATTAACATTACTGTTAAATTGTTTCTTTCCTTGAGTTGTTCATTTTGCTTTTGTTCTTGCTTTAGCATCTCCTTTTGTTTTGGAATTTTTAATCTGTTTATAGTAGACCATATGGAGTCACTTATATTTTTAGGTATCCATCTTGATGCATGAATGTCTTCATGAAATCTGCTTTCTGGATTCTTCTTTCTTCTACTAATGTACTCTTCTTTATTCTATTGTTGTGTCTTAGAAGCATTAGTCTTTTTGACTCCTCTGTTCCTAGATTATGTATACCACATTCTGTCATTAACAGTGCTACTTTATCTTCAATATTTGCATCATCTGAATTCTCAAGCATTTCTTTTTCTGTTTCATTTAATAAATTTCTGCTTGTTTGTTAGCTCTGTCATCTCTTTTTTTATTTACTATTTCTGTTTCTTCTTCTAAGTACCTTTGTTTAAGGTTGCTTTCTTGAACTATTAACTATATTACTAGTGCTTCTAGTTTCATTTTGTCTTTGTTTTGCTGAAATTCGCTTTCTGCTGCCTTGCTAATTGATTTTTTTCCTTTTTTCTAATTGAAGCTATTGATTTCTTTTTCTGCTATTATTTTTTTCTTTTTATGCAAGTTTTCTGACCTACTAGTTGTGATATTGGTAGTTCGAGCTTCATTCTTGTTTTTATATTTTGTACTTCTTCTTTATTATTATATGTCACATCTTGCATACTGTTTTCACTTTCTTTTCTCTCTTGATTAATTAAAACTTTTTTCTCCATTGTTGTAATCTTTTTCTTGACAATATTTCTGCACACTTTTCTATGTTTGTCTACTAAAACTCTTATAATATATACCTGTACTGGGTCACTTGCACTTAAGAAGTTTGCTATATCTATATCTATTTTTGCAATATGTTTTTTTTGCTTGTTTAGACAGACATGTTTTTCTGATATTGTTCTTTGATTTAGATTATACAAATCTTTAATTTTTGTCATCATTATTTTGTTATTAGTTGTTTGTTTAATTTAATTTAACTTTGTTCTAGAACTTTCTAAACTAATTACTAATCTAATAACTATGTATGCTCTTGTTTGCAGTACATTATTTAGTAGTCACATTCTGTATTGGTTAAGTGTTTGAACATGTGTTGCTTTGTTTACCTGTTTGTTTACTCTAATTATATGATTGTTTACTATGTAGTTTGTTTATATATTGATCGATCAGCTTTTCAGGATCACAACTAATTTTCAATTTTTCTGAAAATTTTCTAAAAATTTTTGAAAAGCCTTTTGATATTTTTGATGAGCAGCTTCTCTAAGAAGTTGTTCAAGTAAACTTATGCTGTTTCTGAGTTTTTTTTTTTTCTTTAGTAGCAAAAAATCAGTTTCTTAGAGTAGTTTTTGAGTAAACTTTAATGTATTTTTTTTTTACTTTAGTAAAATTGAGATTGGCAAAAAGAGTTTTTTATTTTTTTTCTTTTTTATCTTTTATCATTCCTGTTAATTTTCTATTTTTTAAGAGAATTACTTATAAAAATTTCTGTTTAAAATCTTTTTTTTTATTTTTATTATTACTATTAATTTATAAGTATTTCTTTTAATTTTGTATATAGTCATATTATTTAATTTTAAGAATAGAAGAGTGTGGTGATCTAGTGAAGTAAATAGGTTGTCAACTCCCAAGCAGCAGATCTAGAATTCAAATCCCAGTAATGGCAAAAATTTGCAATTCTTTCTGTATTATGGCTAACTGTCTTCTGTGATTGGTTGGGATAGGATACCTGTAACTCATGTCATACCAGCCTGACTGGAAGGTTTAGGCATTCATGCAATATTGTATAAAGGAACACAAACCAGTACTAGGTAGTATGAACCCAAGATAAGTTCTTAGGCCGTATAAATCATAAGAACCAGGTAGAAAGATGGAAGTTCCCTTAGAAGACCTGAGTAGAGAGGTAACCCGAACTTTTGATGGTGCTACTATAAAAACTAAACCTATGAAATAGAGCTAGAACTTGTGAAACTGGGCAAAGAGCTGGCCTTTAGAAGGGGCTAAATGGAACCAACCAGGCCACCAGAATTTTCGAGTTCCAGAGAAAAAGGTTACATGCTAGCAAACATGTAAACCAGAAGTATATGGTTACAACCTGCCTTTCCAGACTATCTGATTTGGAAGCTTGGTAGAACTTGAATTGAATACCAAAGTAGTAGGGATATGTTGTAAAGTTAGTACTGGGGTTGGGATGAACTCTACAAGGGCATAGCAGTTAAATAGTATGCCCTGACTGCCAGTGTTGGTCTTAGCCATAGCAATACCAGGTCAGCTGTAAGAATAGAATACAGAAGATTCTGAAAGGTTTATTACAAGGTCAAAGGTTCTCCATATGCGTGAACTGCCTTAAAGACTTAGTAACCATGGCATATTTGCATCAGTATCAACCAGGGCATCTTAGTAGATATAGGTAGATGGGTGGATATGAAAACAGAGTAGTTAAATAGAGAACTTACAAGTAGGTTTCAGGTATGGTAGCTAGTGTAGAACCTTTGGGCGGACTACTTAAATTAGACAATGACTAAAGTTGTATGAGTGACTAGTTGTACATTCTTTCTATGATTGCCTCTCGTGGTTGTAATGCAACCATTAGCTGAATGTACTATTAATAAAATCCTGAGTTGCAAGTACTCACCTTAATATTTAAAAAAAAAAATTTTTTAAGAATAAGAATAGCTTAAATTTAAGCTAGCTCAAGCTGGCTTTTGAGCCAAGCTATTTAAGCCAGCTTAAGTTAGTTTAAAATTAAATTAAATTATTTAAAACTTATTTGTAATTATTTTTTAAATTAATCTAAAAGTATATATATTTTTTAATTAATTTAATTAATTTATTAATTATTATATTAAATTTATTAATAATAATATATTAATATACAACAAAAAAAAACTCTTTCTACTAATTACCAAAATATAATATTTACAAAAACAAAAATCAAGACTAACAAAAAACCTTTGTCAAAACTGTATTCAAGAATTTAACAAAAAAGAAAGAGCTTCTAAAATAGATTTAACAAATAAGGCAGTAGAAAAAAACAAGTCAAGAAGCAAGCAAAGAAAAGACAAACTTGTCAAATAAGTCTTGAAAAATAAAAATTTTGGAGAAATAGCTTAGATCTGAAATCACAGTCTGTTTAGAACATGTAAACATATGAAAAGACAAACAAACAAACATATACAAATGAGACAGAATAAATACATAAGTATTACAGAGTATATATAATTGTAAATAAATAAAAAAATAGTACAAAATATAGCCAAGGATGATATAAACAAAGGCAAAAGAGTCAATGACACTAAAATTGATAAGTAAAAAAGCAGAGGCAGTACTAAAACTTATAGGAGCAAAGAGTTAAAGCAAGAACTAGTAAATAAAGACAACCACTTTAATATGAGAGATATAGATATAGCAGCATTATAAAAGCCAAACTTAATGAAAATAATAATGCTATGAAAAATATATGAAGCAATAATTAAAGTAGATATAAAAGATCCAACTAGTGCAGAAAAATGAACAGAAGAAATAAATTATGTAAATCAACACCCAATAGCAGTAGAAAGCATAAGCAGTAAAAAAAATCAAACAATGTCAAAAGAAGAAGTAACTATACCAAAAATGTATATAGAGAAGATGAGACAAATCACAGATTCAGTAGATATAATAATAGAAGAAAAAGAACTACAACAGAACACAAGTGAAGAAGAAAAAGAATAACAAAAAAGAAGAAAGAATAAAGAAGACACAAAAGACACAAGTGTAGCAATAGAAACAACAATAGACAAATACATAGAAGAAGAAATTAAAACATTAAAGACAAATATAATGCAACAAGATTGTTAAGACATAATAGCAGCAATTAGAAGTTAAGAAGAAAAAAAAAAGAGAAAAAAGAAATGAAACCATAAAATAGAAAGAAGCAGCTCTATAGAGGCACTATTAGAACAAAGTATATAGTTACTTGCAAACAAAGATTGCAATAAGAAACTAATATATGCAGCAAAAATACCAGTATATAATGTATCAGACAGCTTAAAAAAAGAAAGAACAAACTTTATAGAAAGGCTACTAATAATTAACAAATATGTGATAGAAGTCAAAAAAGTATTCAAGAAGAGTAATGCTTGAATTGTAGTCAATTTTAATTGTAAACATGGTAAAGAAGAGGCAATTAACAAAATTCAAAAAAAACACAACAACTGGTTCAGAATGATCTCTAACACAGAAGAACACAAAAATGAAAGTAAAGAGAAGAAAAAAAGGAGTCAAAAAAGAAAAAGAAAACAACAAGACAAAAAGAAAATACAGAGAAGAAAAGAAAAATAAAAGGCAAAATGAAGAACCCAAAGAGAAGAGAACACAGACAAATAAAATAAAGAAAACTTAGTAATACTGACAATATAAGATCTACCAAAGAAAATCTCAGAGCAAGAGGTTAAATACCTAATAAGGAAAGTAGAAAATATATTCTCATGCAAAATAAGAAGAAGCATATATAGGACAATAGCAATAATTAAAATTAAAAAAGAGGCTGAACAGATATTTTCATAGGTAATTGCTCTGAAAAATGGAAAACTAGCAAGAATAACAGTAGATAAAAAAAAAATAAAAAAATAAAAAAAGAAATCAGTTTATAGCAAGACTAAAAAGAATATCAAAAGGAATATTTAAACTAATTCTTCTAAGAGAACTCAAGCTTAGAAAGGCAATGGCAGTATATATACTACTGAATAGATAGAGAAGACCAAAAGATTATACAGTATTATTATTTAAAGGCCAAACAGACATGAATATGACCACTAAAAAAAAAGTTTGATATAATAGGACTTTAATGTTCTGGGAATACAAAATCCAAAGAAATGATAAAAGAATACAAGAAGATAGTAGCAAAGAGCAAAAGAAATAAAAAGAATGAAAAGGTAATACAGAAAGATACAAGCTTGAAAGAAAAACAAGAAAATGCAAAAAATCCAATAAATAGATACAAAAAGAAAATATAACTAAAAAAAAACAGAAGTGATTGAAGAAATAAAAACTACAGAAACAAAAAACAAGATAAAAGGAATATAGCAATTAAAGACCAGAGTTAAGAAAAGATAAAGAAGAAAAAGATAGTTCAAAAGAGATTACAAAAAAGAACATCACATGTTAAAGACATGTTAGGCCTAATATTAGAAAAACTAAAAAGACTAAAGAAGAACAGAAAGAAGAATAGAATAAAACAACCCAATGGTTCCTAAGGTTGCCACAGTTAAATTAATGAATATAAACAAGAAGATCAAAGAGTTCTTGCAGAATAAGAAAAGGTCTTTAAAGAAAAAAGAAAAGTAAAAACTCCTTGTCAAAAAAGAAGCATGAATAGTAGAAAAAGAAAAAGAGTTAAAAGTATAGAAATAGAATAGAAATTACTAAAAGAAAAGTAAAAAAAAGAGAAAAAAGAAATAAAGCTAGTATGTTATAATGTTAATAGACTCAAAACCAAGGGTTGAAAATTGGAAAATCTACTTAGCTGAGTAGAAGAAGATGAAATTGCAATAATGAGAATTATGAAGACAAAACTTACAAAAAAAAAGAGAAGTTCTTAATATATGCAGTAGGCAAAAGATACTTAAGGTTTTGGACAAATGTAGCTAAAGATAAGAAGAAAGGTTCAGGCATTGAAATTATAATTGATGAACAATAAGAAAAGCACATAGGTGCAGTTAAAAAAATAAGTAAATATATAATAGAAATAACATTATACTTCAAACAATTAGAATTAGTCATAATCATAACATATATACTATCAAATAATAAGATAGTAGAGAAAAACATTCAACAAAAATTGTAGAAACAATCTTAAAAAGGAAGAAACAAACACAAATTATCATAATGGATAATTTCAATCACATAGTAAACAATATCCTAGACAGATAACATTTGCAAACAACAAATTACAAAAGACTATCAATCTTCAATTAAATAAAAAAACAAGACTTTAAAGATACATATAGAGACAGAAATCTAATAGGTCAACAATATATGTGATCAAATGAAGAAGCAGTAACAAGAATTGACTATATATAGATATTAGACAGATTAGTTTTAAGTCTACAGAATGCAGAAATTGAAAAGATAAAAGAAATTACAGAGAGTGACCACAAAATAGAAATAGCAGAAATATGGATTAAACATATAATAGCAGTTAAAAGTAAGACAGAGATTAAAAACAAGAGGCAGTTAAGAACAGTATACTTATATAATCAACCAAAATTAGAAGATTAGAAAATTATGCACAAAAGCTAAAGAATCAGTTAGAAATAAAAGAAGTTCTAAAAGACATTTGCAAGAAAGAACAAAATAAGAAGAAGAAAGCAGAAAGGATAAACAATATATGGAATATAATAGAAGAAGCTATTATTATAATAACAAGTAAACACAAACTCAAGAAAAAAATATTTAACATGATAACTAACAGAAAAAAAAGTCAGAAAAAATAGCAATAAGAAGAAAGCAGTGTCAAGCTACAGAAATTAATTAAGCATACAAAAACTAAAAAAAATACAAACAGTAACAGAAGAGAAAAGAAGTGAAGTAAATGAATAATTAAAAATACTAGGCAAGAAAATCAGTGCAAAATTATCAAAACTACAAAAACAATGGTCAAATATGTGAATAGAAGATATAAAAAGTTGAAGAAAGCTATTATTGGAAAGGAAAAAGAAGAACTAGAAGCAAATACAAAGAAAACAAATAGAAGAGAATATAGATAAAAGATGTAAAATAATTAGAACAGATCAGAAAAAAATAATAGTGAGTTTCTTGAATAGGCCTTATAAGAAAATAGTACTTAACAGATTTATCAAACAAACAGAAGAAAAAATAAATTTGCTAAGCTCAGAAGATATCAGAATAGAAGTAGCAGAACATTATGAAAAACAATTCAGAAAAAGAAATACAAAATTAGAAAAGATGTTAAAAAAATGAAAAGAAATATATAAACTATAAAAAAACATTAAAGAGAAAATAGTATACAGAAGTTAAAAGAGAAATTAAAAAAAAAAATAGAAAGAAACATTAAAAGAACTGAAGACAGAAACAGCTCTAGACATATCAGGTATAAGTTACATCCTGATAAGTGAATAGGAAAAAATATAAGAATTATTTAGAGGCTTTGCAGACCTATATCTAAAAGAAGAAAAGATATTAATGAAATAGAAGATAGTACAAGTTTATCTAATACCTAAAGATGTTGAGTAGAGATATAGTTTAAACAACATACAACTGATAATATTAATAGAACTATTTAGAAAAGTAGTAACAAAAGTGGTAACAAGAAGGCTTGCCAAAGTGTTTACAAAAAAAAGAAATACTCAAAGAACCAAATTACACAGGCCTTTCAGGCAATTTAACAGAACAACCAATACATATTCTCAACATAATAATAGAATAAGCAAAAAAGAAAAATAGAAAAATATGAATACTTTTGCAAGACATGAAAAAAGCATTTGACTTAGTTTCACTTGAGAGTCTAAAACTAGTACTGCAAAGAGTTAAAGTGCCTAGAAGAATAATAAAATACATCCTGAATCTGTTTTATAAAAGACAACTAAAAATTATTACAGCTTATAGCCTAACAGAAGAGATTAAAAAGAAGTAATATCTTCATAATTTAATACTACTCTTTCTGTAAATCCTTTTTACACAAAAATAACTAAAAATCTGTCAGTACTAAAATCGTCAATACCTGATTATTTTATTAAGATAACCAACTTTGGTGTCTTAAGTAAACTTACTCAGCTCCTAATTTACATATACTCTGAAAGTTTCAAGTCTATAACTTTCGAACTTGCAGTTTAATACTGCTAAAACAGCCTTTGGCCTTCACTACTAAACTTTTAATTATTTCTCATAAAGTATCCTATTAACCTATTCTACAGTCATAAAAAAAGTTGTAAAGCACTTCCTTCCGATCAAAACAAGCCCAAAAAGAAGCTTGTAGCCTTAAAATTGATGGAATTATAATAGAAAACAACTTTAACTCCTCTGTAGTTTCTTTTT
>CAJVQA010012268.1:0-10211 GCA_910591915.1 Cetraspora pellucida
ACTTTTCCTACATTTCGGTCCTTTCTGACGATTCTGATTTTTCTAGCCGGGTCACCCTTATTTGGTTAGCCGTGTCATGTGTCACGTGACTTAGCCGGATAACAATATACAATTCAATAAGTAATATTTAAATTAGAAGCCAACTATGTACTTGAATTTGGTAACTATAATATGCAAACTATTGTATTACATTAATCTGTTTCCTCAAAGTAACCGAATTTTAATCTGTAATGCAATAGATGATCTTAAACTTACTGACTAAATCTACTTGAGTAAGAGATGCTATAGTAAATCACAAATTAGGGTAGCTGCATGACATAGTCACGCTAAAACCAGGAACATGATATAATTAAATTTAATCAAAGATATTCTCGTGCAATAATAAATTTCATAAATCATATAATTACTGTCAAGAAAAACTTCAAACTGGAAATTTAAATTTATTATTATTATTTGCTGAATTTAGCTCTAATCAGAGATTCAATACATATCATATATGTTTCAAATCATGGCTAAGACTAAATTTAGATTTGAGGTTTTTCCTTAAAACACTCATAATAAAATCCAAACTTTCTATAATTCCTAAGTATAGAGAAAAAGCCATTGAGATTTTTATATAGCTAAAAGAGAATCAGTTTCATAATGTGTGATGTGGATATTGCTTATTTTGTCTTTTCACTGATATTTTAAGCACGGATCCCGCAACCCAATTAACAAAGATCTTGTGCTAATATCTCCTGTGACTACTGAGCATTATAAAAAAAAGCAGTGTTGATTAAAGCCCTGTCCGAGTTAGGGTTGCTTTTTTGATGCATTTATGGTTACTGGTATACTTGTTACCTGAAACCTTTCTGAAACTTTAAAATTAGAATGTCAATAATTAATGCACATTTACTATAAAGTAACAAAATGTTCCTGAAATGCAATCTGATTATTCTATACTTTAAGTCTTAAAGTTTAAAATTAAATTTCTAAGCCTTTCAGTATAGTGTTAGAGTTTCAGAAAGGGTTTCGGGTTTTGGTTTCGGTTTCGGTTTCGGGATTTTATATATAGTTTCGGGTTTCTGATAACTACTATAGTTACTGGTTTACCAAATTATCAAAAATGAATTAGCCAAAGTGACAGTGACGTAAACATTTCTATCAATTAAGTAATACATATCTTATCGTTATTATTTATGATCATTTAATATAGTATTAACTGATTGGTACAATTCTTTGGCATTCATTAATTACATCATGGCTAATTATTAAGAATACGATCTATGCAATATACGACCTCTATAAAAGGCTAAAGCGACAAATTAGCATTAGCGTTAGTAGTTGTTATACCGATACATGAGAAAATTGTGTCATGGTGATCTGTATAAACGTATAATCCAATCAGCTTTAAGATTTTGCTTACGATTTATTCTTTAGTAAACCATACACTCCGTTTTACTACGTTCCTGGTATTACTAAAGTGAATATATATACTTTAATTAAAAAAATACAAACGTTTATAACAACTATGTCAAAACAATGATAATCGTATTTAGAAATATTCTACTAATTTGTATATTATAGTTACAATAATAATAATCAATGGGTCCTAATTTAGCAATTATACTTTTTAAAGACCCGTTAATATAAATATAAATGCATAAATGTTTATTCAGAAGTACGCAAGAAAAACTGTGTCAAACTAAATTAAATCCAATATTTAATGCACTAGTGCAATCGATACACTGAAATCATTTCTAACTCCCTTTAAGCACCTCAAGTGCCTAGTTAATTAAGTAAATTTTTAGAAAATTCTAAAAGATACTGAATTGAATGGATTTCAATACGAGGTACAACAGATATATTGCACCAGTCTTATGTAACGGCCCGTATTTTTTTCATTTGGTTATTGCACTGGACTGTATGCCAGATGCCCGTGCAATGACTATAATTTACATTACTATCTACGAAGTGGTCATAACCAAAATCTAACACAGATTATGTGATCGAATAATGGCTGAATGGCACACTGGCAACTTTACAACCAGTCATTATCCGATCATCTGATCTGTGTTTGACTCTGTTATTGCCAACTTTGCGGATAATAAATTTACAACATCTAGGAAATCTATTATTTATTAATTTTTAAAATATACTATCGCGATTTGGCTAGTTTAATATAATAAATTTTAATTAACATAGTGTTGTAAATGTTTTTAAATTAAATTAAATTATTCTTACAAGCTATAAATAGAAAATAATAAATATATAAAATAAATTAAATATATATCACCGAAGGTAAAGCTCACTGATTTTCATTAAGAATTGTGACGGCAGATGTTGATTTTGGGTCCTATTTCAATACAAAATTTTATAATTTTTTGGGGTATATTTTTTTAGCTTTAATAGTTGGACTAGAATTTAGGGTAAAAATTGTTAATCAAAGTGTATATGTGGGTTTTAGTAGGTGTAATGGATTCAAATTGGGACCCCCAAAAATCAACATCAGCCGTCACAAGAATTATAAAGATATTACGAAGATACAAGTTAGAAATCGACTTTAAATTTTTACTGAATACATCAAACATCAATTTTCTGAGCAATATTTGAAAGGAACGTATTTGATGAATTTCACCCCATTGAGTGTTATAATCATTCTAAATATACTTAGATGCTAATGATTTTAACAATTAGAAGTTAATTGTTTACTGTTATAGAAAAATTTATCTAATTTAATGAATTATTACTTGTTAACTATTATTTAAGAGATAATTAAAATAATATTTAATCATTATATACTATAAATAGTAAACATAATCAATACTTACTTATTAAGATTATTGCTCACTATTAATATGCAGATATGCTAAATTTAAGAAATATTTGCCTAAATTATTGAAAATATGGCAGATAGAATTATGCATACTTTTTATTACAAGTTGTAGCCATAATTAAATACATCAATTAAATTATAACAAAAATATACATTCCTAGTAGGTACATACTTTTTATAATTAAGCATAGAGATGGGACACTGCGCGCATTTTTTGAGGCTGCGCAGTGCTAATTAATAGAATCCATCGTTTATAATTCTAGTCAAACTTGCAGATCATTTGACCACATTTAAAGTTGTTTTGTTCTAGTTCTGGCCAAATGATCTGCAAATTTGACCAGAATTATTAACGATGAGTTCCTCTATTTACCAGATGATGCAAATGCAGAGAAAAAGTGAAAAAACGCAAAACAACAAAAACTGACGTTTAAACCAACCTTAGAGCACTAATTAAAATGATGGGAGCCAAACTTTACAATGTGAAGTAGATGTTTTATATATATAAACGTGAAACCTAATGAGTAAAAGTCTCTAAAGACTGAGGCTGTGCAGGCTGCGCAGCCTGAAAACTATTTTAACAAATGTTATAAATGTTGATTACAAAATAGATATGTTATCTTACTTACATAGGTAATATAAAAAAGTTACACATGTAGCCAATTGTACACTCTCCTGTAGTGGTTCATAGAATCACATTACCAAAAAAGTGCTAAGATGAATGTTATTTGTTTAATTTATACAGTTTGATGTGCTGGCTTCAGATCAATATTAATAATAAATGATCTGAACAAACTTCAAACTACATGAATCCTTAAGCAAAGGAATATAGATTAATTAAAAAAAATCTTTTTTTTAAAACATTTATATTCAAAGAACTTTGCTCAAGGACAAACAATATTAATAGCCAAGCACTAAGGATGCTTGTCGAAAATTTATACTTTCGAACTTAACATTTTTCAGAAATTAATCGGTTGAATCGATAGATTATAATATTAGTAACTTAACCATTCAACCGATTAATTTTATTAATTATTCTGAGAATTTATGAAACCAATTTTAATTTCTGATATGTCCGAAATCTGATTATTCTGTTTATCATTGAATAAAGCGTTATCAAATCTTTGTATTAGATATTTGCCAAATGTATCGATTTTGCCAAATGACTATTGGTCATTTTAAACTTTGTCTAGAATTTATGAAAATTAGCTGTGAGTGTCAGTTTAATTTTAGTGTTAATATTAGTAGAGATCCAATCAGGATAATCCATCATCCATTTATCCATATTTGAATTTATCCGAATATCCATATCCCAATAACTGAAAAATATTCGGTAATTATCCGGATATCAATAATAAAACGGATATCTGAATAAATTCAGATCTGGAAACCCAATAGATAAATGGATAAACGAATAATAGATAGAAACTCTAAATATTATTTAATACTCACTTTTATGCTTCTCATAGCATTAATTTACTTATACTTAGTAGAATTAGTTATTCAATTTTCAGATATTTTCATAAACTTTGAGACAACTGAAAAAATTGGTCGGCATTCATGAATTTATTGAAATATTTAAGCATAAAAAAATACCTTTAGTCGTAGAGATGTGAACTGTGAATTACAATACATATAAATAAACTGTAGTTTTAAAATAAACTACTGTTTATTTATTATAATAATAGTTTATAGTTCGCACTTCTACATCAATGAGTATACTTTTGACCTTTATTACCAATTTAGACTTTTAGTAATCGGATACTGGAATATTTTCATAAGCATCCTTGTTTGATTCTGAAGATTGCATTTCAAGTTCATATTATGAAAGAATTATTCTGAAGCACAATAAGATGCTTTCAAATTTTAAAAATAAATTTAAAATTCACCTGATAAATTAGTGGATATTGAGTTGGCTTATATGTAAATTAAAGCACAATATTTGATATTGCGATAAACAAATAATTATCTGAAGGATACTACAGGCAGAGCAATAGTACACCTGATGTCTGTGTATTAACAATTTCTAAATTTTAATTGGCTAGATCAGGTGTAACATAAAAAATCAAAACTTAGATCAGATGTAACATCAAACAAAAATCCTTCGGACTTTAAATGGTCTCCATTTTCCTAGTTATAAATTAACTTCTCATCAAATAAAAATTGTTGTAATCAATAGGCTAATAATTTGAAAATATATTAATTGTAAACACTTTAAAGAATTGTGCTTACATCCTAGTAGCAATGACAGCATAATTGATGAGACAGTATTAAACAATAAATTAATAAATTTAGGAAGATACAAAAGAGTTTAAACTTACAAAGGATATAATCATAATATGCATGAATCACTTAAAAATATTTAAAAAAACTCATTATAAAATACTAATTTAAAAATAATGAAGGCTAACATTTTACTCACATTATGCATGAAAAATTACAGTACACATTATCTTCTCTTTACGAGTATAGCATTAAATATGAGCAGAATACAATCAATTTTTTTTGAAAAAATAGAACAATTTATTAAATTAATGCCAAAAGACTAATATGTGCCAGGTTTGTGGTGCAGATTTCCAATTTTACCAGCAAATATACATTTTCCTTATTTGGGGAACTATATCGATTGGCCGATCAAATTGTAAATTTATACGAAATGTTAAGAATCAGAAACCACCTTTAGTGCTTTAACAAAAAGCATTTCTTGAACAAAATCAATTTACTATTTATCAGTTATTATTTAATCATAATATAAAAAGTTAGCTTTAACATCAATGAAATTTTGGGATTGCAAATCTGCATTATAAATCTGTATACCTTTCGGACATGCAAAATTAAGTCATCTTACTATTTAGCAATTTTAGACAGGTAAACTTAATATTTGTTATATTTACGTATGCACATACGTACCTCAATCACTTGTATATAGTATAATAAAGACAACTAATTCATTGACGATAAACTGAAATTATTACGTCGTATATACATAATATTTATTTTTAAAATAATGAGCATAAACATACGTAGGATATTATTATTATTAAATGTGATTAATACAAAACGACCATATTTTTAGAACAGTTATAAAATTGTCAGTCCGAAAATCCTAAAATGCACCTCTTGTAATTTTAGCTATATTATAGCAAATAGTGATAGTGTCACCATCGAATGGGAGAGCTTCCGACAACCATGCCGAGTTTAACTCTGATGGTTGACGTAAGAGAGATACAGAAATCTGATGATAAATTAGGGAACGCGGATTTTACATGTTTAGCAGGCATTTATTATATAAAAGAACGTATGTTTATGTATTCTTTATTTTAGAGACGATTTCAGAGTGTATCCTTCTTTTTGAGCTAAGGGTCAAAGCAACCCTTTAAATACATTCTCAATTCTTATAAGGTCTATGCTAAGAACATATCATCTATGTCCTATCTCTGAATCCCACATGCTTTCCCACAGGCAACTCATTTATGCAAGAGCGTATACGCGACTAGGGGAAACTCACATGGATTAAGCCACTAAGAAGGCATAAGAATGCCTAATATTATAAAGGTAAGATTAACATGGCTATGACGATACATTTATGGAAGGTATGTGACAATTTAATGAATTAGACAAATACGGAAGTGAAAGACACGAAAAAATTATTCGTTACAATAGGTCAGCCTACACATTCAATTGAGCATTTGTATAATTTGTTAAACAAACTTTGTGCAGTAAGAAATCATATGGAAAATATTTAAAAATGCAGTCTTTAAATCAAGTTTGTGGTTTTAAGTAATTCAAATAATCTGAATCACATCTCTACACGTTGAATTTAAACTAAATTGATGAATTAGGCAATAGAAACCCAAGATTTGGTAAAATTAAATATATACTGCAGTAAAAACTTATTTATAAGGTCCTGTATACGTGTAACATAGAAATTACGTTTAACATAGAGAACTATCTTCTACAATGTCTTGGCATTTCCGAAATGTGAGGTTGATCGACAACATTGACAAAAGAATTTATGAAACTGCTCTTGATGCTCTAAAAACAAGGAAATTATAATTATAGGTTTGATATAAAACTTGCTTAAATCTTCTTTCTAATTACCTGTCACATTTCGATCTTACTATGTATTTAATCTTTGATCACTTCTTTTATTAAACCTAATTTGCATAGTTGTTATTTTAAAAAATCCATTCAATAGTATTTTTATCAACAATAGCAAATGTTATTATAAAGTCACATTCTTTGAAAATTGATTTTTTTTGGATTTATCAAATAATGTATATACATACTTGCATTGTTGTTATTAAGATATTTGTGATGTTTATTCCATAATGAATACATTTTACAATGTTAATAAGATCTGTATCGGGTAGTGTTACTATTGTAGGAGAGCTCTAGTGAATATAATATTTAATTTAGCTTCAATAGTGAACCAGGTAAAAAAGGATCGGTTAACTGATTAATCAATTTTGTGATATGTAAAAATTTAATTAAACGGATCAATTTAATGATGTATCTGATGTAATTAATAAAGTGGCACCTAATTTAGTAATTTAAGTATAGCGATAACAAAACATGACGATACTTCGAAATAATAAAGATTTCAACAGATTTTTCAATATAACAGTTATGAATTAGTTTTTTATTAGGTAAATAAGATTAATTCCAACACTTAGAAATCGATTCTTCTATTCAAACATTTAAGACATCGAAGGCTGAGAATTTTATTAAAGGCTCGAAAGGTCCCTCTTTTATACTTAATGAGCAATTTATAATTACGATAATAGAACTTTTTAGATCCTAAAATCTGTTAGCTTCGTCCGTTAACACGGTTGCTACTAAATTTCAGTGATCCAAAGTTTCGCTACACGGCAAAAGGAACCTCACTAATTCGGATATGATCTTCGATAACAAAAGGGCAAGTATGTACAGAGTTAAAAATTCTAGTTACAGATAAAGTTTGTACTGATTCTTAGTTTCCATCACTTCCCCTTCACGTTACTATAATAACAGCAGGTGCAATGTTCCCCTGCAGGGATGTAATTTACCAAGTTGATGTTAAAATTTGTTTATTTTACATCTATAAATCAGAATACAGTTTCTATATGCATGATCGTCTAACACTAAACCAGTCGAATAGATAAATTTAAATCTCCTTTTTAGTGAAACGTTGCTTACATTTTTAAAAAAGTATAATTACCGTTACTGATTTAAAATAAGTGATTTCCGATTATAGTGTAACAAATGGGTAACACAATTGACCTGTAGTTTATCGGTTAATTTTAAAACTTGGTTTTAAAGGAATTCCAGACTTTAAATATGTCACACATGTAAAATTAGCTATCGTTATAATAATCGTAAAGTTTATATACATTGTCAGCGATGTTACCAAAACCTGATTGTGACTATTTGGGTAATTTGAGATTGGGGTTCAATGGAGTTCAATGGGTCTGCGAATGAAGGCAATGAAGCTCTGAATAGTGCCAGTAAATACTAGTAAATACTAGTTTTTTAAGCTCCATTGCCGATCCTGGGATTATCGTAATCCTAAACCATCTTCCTAGAGATGGGCCCGTGCGTGATACACGGGATTTTATATGACCCAAAAATAAAATTATCTAGCCGGCATTGCCATATCTTCTGGTCAGCATTAATATAATACCTGGCCTGCATTAACATATTTAGGTTAATTTCTAATACCAGAAACAAATGTGTATGGAATATATGCTGTTTGAAGTATGATTTTCCACAAAATCTAAAGTTATTCATCAATTTTGGATATGTAATTACATAGTATAATTTGAAAACAAAAGATGCAAATGTAGTTGCGATAACTAATGATAGAAAAGCAAGAATTTTAGACTCAAAATTGGTAACCCGATACAGATAATTTGTCTATTTACCTGATATTTAACGACAGCTAAATTTTTCATAGTACTGGCATTATATATCACACGTGTGAAATTTGTTTGTCTCTCATTTTCATGTAACTATACTATGAAGAACAATATACGAGTATACTTCTCCCACTTTTAAGCACCTACTCAGTCTTCACGGTTGGCTATTACAATTCCCTTAAATACTATTATTAACAGTCGCCTCGACTGGCCACTCTTTCATTACGACTGTCGTCCGAACAGGCTGCAATTTAAAACTTGCAATTTCAACGCTCACCCGCCCTACTTATTCACTTTGACTACTTTCCTGGCAGGCCAGACCACTAAAATATCGCAATGCTTACGAGTATGGTAGGCGGGGTCGAAGTAACCAGAACGAAAATCGGGTTCGCAGAAAAGGAAAAGTTACTAACCCTTATTTTTCCAAGCTTTACTAATATACTAATTAATCTCGCGCGGGATTTTTTAGTGAAACCGCGATTTGCCCATCTTTACATCTCCAAAAACTAAAAAGCTTGTCCCTTTTTTTTTTAATTAACCAATCAGAAATAACGTTCATAATTATGAGCAATGCCAAGAAAAAACCATATGGTCGATGTCTGATTTTTCTTTGGTGTAACTCGTATATTCTTTAATAAATTAAACTTTTATTTTGACATTAAATCCAAGGACATAAATAATTTTTTAGTGTATCTAATAAATAGTTTCTATATACATTTAATGAATTGAGGGCACAGTCAGCCCAGTGATTGTCAATCACATGATAAACGCATTTCTGAAATCTGTAACAGGTTAGTCAATTACATGCCTGACTCTATCAATGTAAGGTGGAAGATTTCCTGCTTTCACAAAGAAATGAAAATACAGATTCTCAAACTTATTCCAACCCGCAGAAAAAAAGACGTAAAAAGTTCATAACTTAAGGTTAAATATGTCCAATAATCAGCCAAATTAATGTATAAATGTAATGGATAAAAAAAAATTGGCCAAATAATTTGCTAAACTGCGTGAAAATAACTTATTAAAACAAGCTCAAACATTATATAGCATATATTAGGTATTACAGTAGAAATTCGAATATTTCAGTATTATTTACTTGTAGCAATAGTAACATTTAAATTAATATTATAATATGCATAGATATCGATATTTAAATTTCTTAATAAAATTGACTGACGGTCTTAAATAGTACATCACGTATCAGTTAACCTATCACAGATTTCAGAAATGCCACTAATATATAGCGATAAGTTAAATATCAAATCCCGATCAAAAGTTACCGTATCCGTAATTTGGTGCCGAAACAGTTTGGGATACATCACAATTTTGGGCGTCCCAAATAGTTTGGGTTACATCTATAGCAGGGCCAGTGGATTTTAATAGTAGCAAAAATAGCACTAGCGATATCACGACAACCACATAACTAAATCTGACCGAAATTGTTTTATTTTAATTCTACAAATCTATAGAATTTAAATAAACCAATTTTGATCAGATTTGGT
>CAJVQA010012269.1:0-10209 GCA_910591915.1 Cetraspora pellucida
TGCAACTCTTGTTCATAATTTTCCCAATCTTCTAATTTTGCTTGATTATATAGATATATTGTTCTTGACTGTTTTTTTCTTTTAATCTCTGCCTTGCTTTTAGCTGCTATCATGTGTTTGATTCATATTTCTACTGTTACTATCTTGTGATCACTCTCTGTAATTTCTTCTGCCTTTTCAACTTCTGCCTTTTGTAGGCCTAAGGCTAAACTATCTGATATCTATATATAATCAATTCTTGTTGCTGCTTCTCCATTCAACCATGTGTACTGCTAATCTATTGGATTCAAGTCTCTATATATATCTCTAAAGTCTTGGTTCTTCATCTAATTGAAGATTAGTAGTCTTTTGTAGTTTGTTGTTTGTAGGTATTGTCTGTCTAGAGTATTGTTTACTGTATGATTGAAATCTTCTATCACAATAAATTGTATTTGTTTTTACCTTTTCAAAACTGTTTCTACGATTTTTTGCTGAATGTTTTTTCCTACTACTTTGTTATTTGGTGGCATGTAAACCACAATTATTACTAATTTCAATTGTTTAAAATATAGTATAATTTTTATCATATATTCAATTATTTTCTTGACAGCACCTATGTGCTTCTTCCATTGTTTATCGACCATAATTCTAACACCTGATCCTTTCTTCTTATCCTTTGCTGCACTTGTCCAAAAACCTACATATCTTTTGCTTGCTGCATATGCTAGAAATTTCTCTTCTCTTTCTGTAAGATTCATTTCCATAATTTCTATTATTGAAGTTTCTTCTTCTTCTGCCTAGTTGAGCAGATTTTCCAGTTTCCAACCTTTGGTTTTGAGTTCATTAATATTATGACATGCCACCTTTATTTTCTTTTTTTCCTCTTTCTATTTTTCTTTTAAAGGTCTTCATTTTCTCTTTATACTTCTTATTTTCCTCTTTTCTCTATTCGGCTCTTTATCTTCTTGACAAGAAGAATTTATCTCTCTTCTTTTCTCAAACACCTCTCTTTCCTCTTATAAAAAATTTTCTATCTCCTTGTCTAAATTCATTAGTTCAACTGTGGCACCTTTAGGAACAATTAGGTTGATTTATCTCATTTCCTTCCTCTTTCCTCTCTAGTTTTTATAATCTTTCTAGTATTCAGTCTAGGATATTTTCAATGTGAGAATTTCCTTTTTGATGTTGAGTCTGGGTTACTGTTTTCTTTTTATTCTTTTCTTGCTTCTGGGTTTCAGTTCTTAAGCTTTCTTTATCTTCTTCATATATATTATTTTTGTTGATCTTCTTTTCTTATTTATTGCTTCTATTGTATCTGTATTTCTCTATATCAGAGATTTTACTAATATTATTACTATTGATGTATTTTGTGTCTGTGTTTTTTTTATACTTTTGCCAAAAAAGTAGATGGTTGTTGAATCTTATCAGCTTTGTCTATGCTGCTTTCATTTCTTCTATCGATGCAAAAGTAATTGTTGTCAATCTTCTTTGATTTCCATTTCTGTTAGGTGGTATATATACTGATCTTGCTTCTCTTTTCTTTAGATAGTGTAATAGTAATACTTCTGATGCATTACCTGGAAGCTCTGTTAACCTTGTTGTAAATTGACTTTGCATATTATGTTAATTATAATCTCTTTTACCTAACATTACTCTTGCTAGTCTATGTACTCCTATTGGTAGTAACTATGGAATCTTTTCTTTCTCTATTTCTTTTGTTTTAACTACTGCTAATGCTTTGTACTTGGATCTTTTAATATATTCTATCTGAGCTCCTTTGATGTTTTTGCACATATGTTTTACTTTTTCTGTGTTAATATTTGTTAGAAGATCCCATATCATTATATGTAATACTGCTTTCAAACCCTCTTCTGTTAAGTGTTTCACTTCTTCATAGTCCACTTCTTTTTGTCTAGTATAATTTTTTGACTTTCTTTTTTCTCTTTCTTTGTCTTTATATGCTTGCTAATGTTGTTTTTTTTCTTGTCTTTTTGATTCTTCTGGAATGATTTTGAGCTATTCACCTTCTTTTTCTTTAATTCTTTCTATTGCTGCATTTCTACTAAACTCACAGTTGAAGTCAACTTCCATTCAACTATTACCTTTCTTAAAAACTTTTTAAATTGATTTAATGTGATGGTTTCCTTGAAAGATCCATTGGATATATTTTAATCTTTTTTTCTTGTTTTCTTCTGGTACTATATATGTTGAAATATTCACTTTAAAAGATTTACTTTTGTCACATATACGGTTTTTTGGCGATCATTGACTATTCTTGATTGTGTTTGTGAGTGTTAGTGTTTCTTGATTCTTTTCTTTTGCTTTTAGCTTTATTATTTTCTTATCTATATCTTTGATATTTTTCTTTAAGTTGTATATTCTGTTATCTATTAATGTTTCTTGGTCTTTTTCAGCTTGTTTTCCTTTACCATTGATCTTTTCTTTTGTTGTACTCATTGATAACATTTCTGAAACTGTATTTTGAGAGTTACTAGAACTTGGTTATTGTGTGATTGAGATATTCAGTTCTTTTATTTGTTCTATAACTCTCTTTAAATCTTGGTTTATCTCTTTTTTTTTACTTACTTGCTCTTGGTTTCTTTTTTCTTTTCCTAACATAACAATTTCTTTCTTTTTTGCTTCTTTAACCTTTCTGGTTTTCTCTATTTTTGTTTCTTTTTTAGTTGTTTCTTCCTTATTAAAATTTCTTTGAGGATTGAAAGAGCTTGGGTTCACATCTATTGCTAATAGCTTTGTTGCCCATTCTTCGATGATATTATGTAACATTGTGCATACTTCAACTATTCTAAGCACTTCAAGAATTTGACCATAAAGAAGTAAATCCTTTACTGTAATATTTTTTAGATCATAAACCACTAGATCTTTTGCTATATATTCTAGATTATCTGGATTTTTAATATGTTCTGATAAAATCCTATCTAGTATCTTGTTATCTATATATCTACGGTTTCTATCTCCGAACCCTCTGATATGTTGAATTAAATCTGTGTCCAATGACAATCCTATTCTTGTTTGTACTTTCATTTTGATATTTATATTAATTAGAGTTATAGTTTTATAGTTAATAGTTTAATATTTAACTCTAACTGCAAGTGTTGATCTTAACTATAACATATATAGAACTTCTTTTTGTATTTAGTAACTCTATGCAATTACTATTTAATGACTATAAACAAAGATAGAAGCAAAGCTTCATCTTAATACCAAAAAAAAATAAACTAAAAACTTTTAAATTTATTTCATTATATAATATATTTTTTATATTACTTTCAAGTTAGTGCATGACATAGGTTAATGCAATACATTATAATACAAAATTTGAATCTACAAATCTACTATAAATTTGCTTTGAAAAGGCCTATAAATATATGCATGTTTTTTATTCTGTAAGTGCACACTAATTGTTTGGCCCACTTATAAAAATTTTTATAAGCTATTAAAACCATACATTGTGATTTTATTAATGTTCTCTATTGCAATCCTCTCTAAATGCATGCTCTAGAGCCGGTCCCAACGACATGCATTTAGGGAGGTCTGACTGTACTGTTTTATATAGATATTCATGTAACGTCAATCCTGAAAATCATCGGAATTGAATGTCTCCCCTTCTCCAAGGGAAACTGTCCCAAATTAGGAAACGATTACCTGAGTCACCTGGCCATTACACAAATGATAAAATTTTTTTTTATATGTTTTATAATACTATTAGTTCTGATTGATCAAATTAATAAATTTTTGAATTATTAAATAATTAAAGGCATAACGATAATATTTAAATTAATATTATTAGTTTCTGATTAGTAATGAGACCTCTTGAGTTTTTAGTTAATAATGAAAAAATTAATAATGCATTATTAATATTATTAACTTCGATCATCACTAATAATCTTGAAAATATTGACGCAACTTTTTTTTTTATACATCCTGCACTAATTAGCTGTGCCATATATTATTATGTCGTTATTAGTTAACAATTTGATCAATCAATTAATCATTATTAATTATTATAATTAAAGGCATAATTTATTAATTTATTAAATAAAAAAAAATTATATATTTTACAACTCAAGAAATGATTTTTTCACAAATTCTAATTCCTCTATTGTTGTATCGCCCACTGCTATTTTGACATTATCTATATTATCCTCAATGATATTTTTCCTTCTCTCATTAATAAACTTATTATCACCTAATTTTTTTACCAAACTTACCTTTAGTGCATCAACATTTTTTTTAATTTCATCCTTAAGATAATCCAAACATATTAAACATTTAAATTGACACTTCTCTAAGTATTGATTATGGTAACCGTGCCCACAAGCAAAAACTTTACCACAATCTGAATAACCAATGCAATTACAATTTAAGTAATCGTATAAAGTGGTTGTAAAGGGTTTTTTAGAGGTAACAAAACCTCTTGGAAGGTGACGATCTGTTATTTCATAGCCTAAAGAATACAACTTATACATGTTAATATTGTTAGACAAATTAATAATTAGAGAATACCAATAGCGGGCTTGATATATCTTCTTAAATAAGCCTAAAAGTAATACAGCACATTTTCGAGAAAGTATGTGCAATTGCTTGGATGTATATGGATACTTGACAGAATCAACAAAATATTTTCTAAAAGCATTATCTTCGCGGTGCTGAAAAATAAAACGAGCCTCTTTCTGCAATTGCTCTGCCTCAGAAAACTTCACCGTACATCGTCAAATAATACTGTGAACAAGCTCTATAGTACAATTGCTTAAAAAGGCAAGTTGATTAGTAATTATATTCATCAATGGGTGATTAGTATCCATCCAAAAAAAAATATCTGAAAAAAACATTAAAGGTGCACATTTGTAATTTTTTCGATCAAAATGAAGAAAAAGATCGCTCCAGCAGCACATACAAGCCTCTTTGTAAGCCAGCCAGTTACCTTCACAATGATGCACCGCATAGATGTCGAGAACTAAAGAGATTAAATTACTCAAAAGATCAGTTAAATATAAAAATTCAATATTTTTACAAGCATTCTCAAATTTTAAATAAACAAAATCAACTATATCAAGCCAGGCTATGCGCATAATATAAAGAATCAAATCAATCTGCCATGGCCATGGCATCTTACCGAGAACCTTATTTTCTCCAAAAATACTTTTGTAAATGTCATTAAACAAAAGTGAATATTTGTTAAAAACAAGTTCATGACTATTTAATAAAATGTGAAGGGGCCCCATCATAGGCAAAAATGCCATAACGAATCAAGAAATAACTTCATTGTTGAGAAGAATCTAGTGTGCAATAGCTTTGTGGATAAAGAACTGCCCAGGCCAATCCGCAATGATCAGTATTACATGGTTAGAAAGATACTCTCTCATCGGTTCTTGATCATGCACGATTTGAAGAGCTTTTGTATAATTTTCAACACTCTTCAAGTTACTTTCGACAAAATCAAAAAGAATAACATTCTGTATATGTCTATTGCTTTTTTTTTCTGCCAACCTGTCATCGTAACTGTGCAATGTTAGTTTTTCTATAAGATCATCATTAGAACCTTTACCTTTTATACGATCATGATAAGAAATTCCAAGGTTGGCTATAAATCGTTCATCAAGATGCTTCATAATTAGCTCATTATCAACGATTTTTGGATTGAGTGCCCCGTTACATAGTATAGCTAGTATGGGACACAGATTCGTTATGATTGTTGCCATGTGTGTTGCCCAAGACGTATCAGTAGTGTCAGGTTGTTGCCGTGGAGTATAAATATTATGATAATCATCAATATTCAATACAAAAGAATTTTCAGAACAATTCTTAAAGGCCTTCTCTATATATTCTTTATGGGTCTCTAAAATTTTTTTCTTTTTACAATCTATTGCTCTTGCAGTTGTAGTTATACCGATATTAGCCAATGTATTCAGACCCTTGTTGCTTGTACCTACAGAATCTAAATAATATGCTAAGTCGAATTTAAAAGAATTAATTTTTGAATTATTTAATGATGCAAAAAAATAACATAAAAAAACCATTAATCTTTTTATATGCCCTATTGTCTGCTCACAACATTCAAACGGCCGAGGTAATAAATAAAGTTGATTGAAGAAGTTCTTCAAGCTTGGGTCGATTTGTGGGAGTAATTTTCGCATTTCATCAAACAAATATATAGGGCCTTCTTTTCGCATATATTCTCTCTCATAAAAAATTCATACTATAGATCTAACAACTTCAACAAAGTTAATCATACTTATCTTCTCTTCGTCTACAGCCTCTATATCCTCTCTTATTATAGTTTCTACATCTCTTAATTCTACATCTTCTTTAATTTTATTTTCTATTTCTTCTTTAATTATGTCGTCTATATCTACTTCAATTACATTGTCATCTTCAGCTACATCTACATTGGTTACTGCTTCTTTAACTGAGACTTTTGGCCATTTTGCTTCTCTTTTTAATCTTCTTAATTGATTTTCTACACAATTCATGTAGCAAGAATGACATAGGTAGTTATTTTTTTTCCAAGTTACTTTTAGCAAATCGTAAGCTTCAGCTTCTTTCCACTTATTTTCTGTTAACGAATGAAATCTAGACATTTCAGTGGCTTCAAATTCCATACATTCCTTAGTCTCAGACATATTTTTGTTAAGTAAATTGTAATATAAAAGTCAGTGGATTCAGGTGGATTCAGTTGATATTATTAAAATATAGAGCAAAAGCTTCAAGTCTACTTAGTCGTTAGTCACATATTTTAGTTAGAATTGTTATCTGAAGCCCTTGTAAAACATAAAAAAAACTTTTTTTTCTAAAAATCACAAATTTGATTGGCCCAGGCTTTTTAATAGAGTATTGTAAAACGTATAAAAAAAAATTCGTGTAACTCAGATAATTATTTCCTAATTTCGGATGGTCTCCCCTGGAGGATTATGCTACAGGTGAGAACATCCTAAATTTGTGAATTATTATCTGGGTCACCTGATTGCTACATAATTAATAAGCAATTTTTTTTTATACGTTTTACAATACTTTTTTTTAAAAAGCTCGGGTAGCTTAACTTTTTTAAAAATGCAAAAATTATAATGGATAAATTGATACTTTTAATTCACTTTACAATATATCTATTTAATCCCTCTTAATCTTACAACTTTTTTCTTGTAACCTGATTGGCTAACATGCAGGTGACTTGTGTATACTTATAACATGATTGGTTGATGCATTTGTGTAACTCATATCAGAATCATTTCCATATTTGGGACGTTTTCCCCTGTAGTAGGGGGGGAAGTCCAGGGGAGACTGTCTCAAATTAGGAAATAATTATTCGAGTCACATGATTTTTTTTTTATATGTTTTACAATACTCTATTAAAAAGCCTGGGCCAATCAAATTTGCGATTTTTAGAAAAAAAAGTTTTTTTTACGTTTTACAAGGGGCTTTGGGTAACAATTCTAACTAAGATACATGACTAACGACTAAGTAGACTTGAAGCTTTCGCTCTATATTTTAATAATATCAACTGAATCCACCTGAATCCACTAACTTTTATATTACGATTTACTTAACAAAAATATGTCTAAGACTAAGAAATGTATAGAATATGAAGCCACTGAAATGTCTAGATTTCGTTCGTTAACAGGAAATAAGTGAAAAGAAGCTAAAGCTTATGATTTGCTAAAAGTAACTTGGAAAAAAATAACTACCTATGTCATTCTTGCTACATGAATTGTATAAAAAATCAACTAAGAAGATTAAAAAGAGAAGCAAAATGACCAAAAGTCTTGGTTGAAGAAGCAGTAACCAATGTAGATATAGCTGAAGATGATGATGTAATTGAAGTAGATATAGATGACATAATTAAAGAAGAAATAGAAAATAAAATTAAAGAAGGTGTAGAATTAAGAGATGTAGAAACTATAATGAGAGAGGATATAAAGGCTGTAGACGAAGAGGAGGTAAGTATGATTAACCTTGTTGAAGTTGTTGGATCTATGGTATGAATTTTTTATGAGAGAGAACATACACGGAAAGAAGGCCCTATATATTTGTTTAATAAAATGCGAGAATTACTTCTACAAATCGACCCAAGCTTGAAGAACTTCTTCAATCAACTTTATTTATTAGCTCGGCTGTTTGAACGTTGTGAGCAGACAATGGGGCATATGAAAAGATTAATGGTTTTTTATGTTATCTTCTTGCATCATTAAATAATTCAAAAATTAATTCTTTTAAATTCGACTTAGCATATTATTTAGATTCTGTAAGTACAAGCAACGAGAGTCTGAATACATTGGCTAATATCAGTATAACTACAACTGCAAGAGCAGTAGATCGTAAGAAGAAAAAAATTTCAGAGACCCATAAAAAATATGTAGAGAAGGCCCTTAAGAATTGTTCTGAAAATTTTTTCATATTGAATATTGACGATTATCATAATATTCATACTTCATGGCAACAACCTGATACTACTGATACGTCTTGGGCAGCACACATGGCAACAATTATAACGAATCTGTGTCCCATACCAGCTATACTACATAATGGGGCACTCAATCCAAAAATCATTGACCATGAGCTAATTATGAAGCATCTTGATAAATAATTTATGGCCAACCTTGGAATTTCTTATCATGATCATGTAAAAGGTAAAGGTTCTAATGATGATCTTATAGAAAAACTAACATTGCACAGTTACGATGACAGGTTGGCAGAAAAAAAAAGCAATAGACATATACAGAATGCTATTTTTTTTGATTTTGTCAAAAGTAACTTGAAAAGTGCTGAAAATTATACAAAAGCTCTTCAAATTGTGCATGATCAAGAACCGATGAGAGAGTATCTTTCTAACCACGTAATACTGATTGTTGCAGATTGGCCTGGGCAGTTCTTTATCCACAAAGCTATTGCACACCAGATTCTTCTCAACAACGAAGTTATTCCTCAATTCATTACAGCATTTATGCCTATGATGGGGCCCCTTCACATTTCATTGAATAGTCATGAACTTGTTTTTGACAAATATTCACTTTTGTTTAATGACATTTACAAAGGTATTTTTGGAGAAAATAAGGTTCTCGGCAAGATGCCATGGCCATGGCAGATTGATTTAATTCTTTATATTATGCGCATAGCCTGACTTGATATAGTTGATTTTGTTTATTTAAAATTTGGGAATGCTTGTAAAAATATTGAATTTTTATATTTAACTGATCTTTTGAGTAATTTAATTCCTTTAGTTCTCGATGTCTATACGGTGCATCATTGTGAAGGTAACTGGTCGGCTTACAAAGAGGCTTGTATGCGCTGCTGGAGTGATCTTTTTCTTCGTTTTGATCGAAAAAATTACAAACATGCACCTTTAATGTTTTTTTCAGATATATTTTTTTGGATGGATACTAATCACCTATTGATGGATATGATTACTAATCGACTCTCCTCTTTAAGCAATTGTCCTGTAGAGCTTATTCACAGTATTATTCGATGATATACGATGAAGTTTTCTGAGGCAGAGCAATTGCAGAAAGAGGCTCGTTTTATTTTTCAGCATCGCGAAGATAATGCTTTTAGAAAATATTTTGTTGATTCTGTCAAGTATCCATATACACCCAAGCAATTGCATATACTTTCCCAAAAATGCGCTATATTACTTTTAGGCTTATTTAAGAAGATATATCAAGTCGGCTATTGGTATTCTCTAATTATTAATTCGTCTAACAATATTAACACGTATAAGTTGTATTCTTTAGGCTATGAAATAACGAATCATCACCTTCTAAGAGGTTTTGTTATCTCTAGAAAACCCTTTACAACCACTTTATGTGATTACTTGAATTGTAATTGCATTGATTATTCGGATTGTGATAAAGTTCTTGCTTGTAGGCATAGTTACCATAATCAATGCTTAGAGAAGTGTCAATTTAAATGTTTAATATGTTTGAATTATCTTAAGGATGAAATTAAAAAAAATATTGATGTACTAAAGGTAAGTTTGGTAAAAAAATTAGGCAATAATGAGTTTATTGATAAGAGAAGGGAAAATATCATTGAGGATAATATAGATAATGTCGAAATAGCAGTGGACGATACAACAATAGAGGAATTAGAATTTGTGAAAAAATCATTTTTTGAGTTGTAAAATATATAATTTTTTTTTTATTTAATTTTTTTTTTTTTTTTTGGAGTTAAGGTGAGGTCATGCCTCAGGTCTGTTTATTCGAACATATTGTTACA
>CAJVQA010012270.1:0-10209 GCA_910591915.1 Cetraspora pellucida
AAATATAGCTAAATTAATTATAGTAATTAGCATATAATTAAGAAAAGACTTAGAAAAATAATGAAAAAGAAAAATTAAAGAGAAGTTATAGTATTGTTACACCATTTCTGGTATGTTCACCACTTCTCTCACATCGAGCGCCAACTCTCCATATCGGGAAACTTCTTTTCAGGAACTTCCTTATATATTGATCTTCTATTCACATGGACTTAAGCCACAGGGCTTCACGTACATTCATATGCTTCCGTAGATTACAGAGTTTGCCTCCAGCTAGAATTGAACCATCGACCTTGTCTGTGGAGGAAGGGGTGCCTAGACCACTAGGCTACAGGACCCCATCCCTATTATATCTTAATAATAATTTCTTGAAAATAAATTATATGAAATAAAATGAACATCTTAAAAAATATGAATAAATATCTAAACTTTTTAACTAATATATTACAAATCAAACAAATAAATAAAAGATGAATAATAGATAAATAATAATAAAAAATTTGTCATTATTTTATTCTATATTTGCCAAATAATAATAATATAATAGCAACATAACAATAAAATAACAATAAAATAACAAGAGATTTGTTGATATAAATAATATAATAATAACATATTAACAAAATAATAAAACAGTTCTATTATTTTATTTTTAATCTTTATAACTAAAAGTAAAATAATAAAATTGTTTTATTATTTTGTTAATATGTTATTATTATGTTACTCATATCAACAAACCTTCTATTATTTTACTATTATTCTGCTGTTATACTACTGTTATATTACTATTATTTGACAAAAATAAAGTAAAATAATAACAATTTTTTATTATTTATTTATTATTTCTTTTTTATTTATTTGTTTGACCTGTATATATATTAGAAATAGTTTAATAATACAATAAAAAAATTACAATACGAAAATTTTAAATAAACAATATCCATAATTGGATTGCAAATTAACAACTAATATAGAACCTGTATAAATAGACTACTTAAATTAGATACCAAAAATGTACATGTGACTAGTTGTACTATCTAATGTAAGGTAACTCCTTTGAGACTTTTAGCTATAAACCTTTGTGTTCTATACGTAGTACTGAATAAAAATCCTAATTCCAAAGAAACTGATTTTTTTTAAAAAAATCATGCTATCATGTTTAAATTACTATTTAAAAGCAATAGATAAAACCATCTCCAAAGTTATGATTACTTTTTTAATGCTTTTAGTGTTAATAATCTATAAAAATATCAAGAACATGATTTATGCAAAATGTAGATCAATATATAATTAAATAAAATAAATTGTATACTATTACTTTAGTAAATGAATAATTGTTACCCAAAATCTCAGCACATCACAAATGATTGTTTGATGATTAATAATTATTGTTCAATATTACTTCTACACCATAGGTGCTCAGTGAAGATTAAATAATACTTATCCTATTTTACGTTGCATCTGAATTTGAGATTTAATTGGCTTTACAAGATGTGGTTACAATAACCATAGTTAGAAAACTATTAACTTTTTTTATATTGATCAACAAATTTTAGAGTTAAAATAATAGCAATCACAAATATTACTAAAAAAATGATGCTGCTAGTGATGGCTCCAATAATTAAGCCAGTATATTTAAAGTCTGCATTGTTTGGATTACTTGAAATTGTAGGATTTGTAGTGTTTGTAGTATTTGAAGTGAATTCAGTAACCCATCTATAAGAATCTTTTTGGCTTATATTTAGTATAAATACATTTGATGAATAACTGTTATTTGAAAATTGACCTGTTAAAAATAAAAGGTTTAGAAGTTTAAATAAATGAAGATATAAACAGCACAAAAATACCATTCTTGATAAGATAAAAAAAAATCAACATTGGGCTCTTAAAACTTTAAAACTGATTTCTCATAACAATGTGAATGCTAAAGTCATGACTAGTGTTTGGTTTACAAAATTGATCTTGACATTGTATTGGCCTTACAATCAATTGGGAGCAATGAGCTTCTAAATTTACAGTGTAGCTTTACTACTTTGATAGTGATGTGTTATTCCAGAAACTGCACTGATAATCCATCAAGAACAGTATTTTGTGTAAACAACATAAAATAATTTAAATTTTTCCAAAAGCAACGAACATATGATTATTTATTAATGTTGCAGTATGTCCACTAAGATTTAAATTTGCAATTGGGTTTAAAATGTTTTCAACCGATCATTGATACATTGCAATATTTAAGATCCACAGATCACCATAATACATAATGATGGTGTCAGAAGTAAAACCGACACCTCATAGAGTCTGCAAAATGGATGTCATTGTGCATATTTACCTAATAGAGTTGCCCATGATGATCCATCTGAAACATGTGCACCTGGCCCCAAAAAGGTGCCATATGAAAGTACACAAGCCTCCATGTGGGACCCAACCACCCCCCAATTAAAGTAAGGTCAACTTGGATCAACCTGTTGCACTGGGAATGGACATTGACTTCATCTGCCCTACTTGGGTTAAGTGTGAGACAATGTCAAGGAGGTGCGATTGAAGACAATATGATGGGGTTCTGGCCTCAGGATTAAGTAACTGAAACATTTTTCATTAAAGTCGTAAAAAATATTAAAGTAACGAAAGACTGTGTAGAAGGGGTTAAAGGTTATAACAAATAAGGTTGGGAAGTGTTAATAATAATGAAAAGAGTTTTGATCTTGCATGGGCTCTTTTCTTGTTCAATTCATTATAAAAAGGGTGGAATTTCCCCCTCCCGAAAGATATATCAATACAGTTTAGAATAGTTCAGCATAGTCCAGAATAGTCCTTAACAATATAATTGTATTCCCCTACAAAATACTAATAAAAGTTAATAAAAATCCTTTTAACTTGTAAAATAAACCCATGTTTTTTTAAATTCGTAACACTTATCTTGTAACACTCCTTTAAAATCGCCTTAACCTTGTGCCAAATCAAAAAAACTG
This sequence comes from Cetraspora pellucida, assembly GCA_910591915.1. Taxonomy (NCBI): domain Eukaryota; kingdom Fungi; phylum Glomeromycota; class Glomeromycetes; order Diversisporales; family Gigasporaceae; genus Cetraspora; species Cetraspora pellucida. Next base: position 2,970 of record CAJVQA010012270.1, read on the forward strand.
CCTCTGTTATCTTTGAGAAACGTTATACAGCATAACTGAATTTTTAGCGACAATTCATCGCTTTTGCCCCATCTCTGAACTCGTCCATTAAACCCATTACAATAATTGGTGGTGACTGTGAGATCATAATGACCAAAACCTTGTTAGCCAATGTTTGAAAAACACAAAACACAAAAAAAAAAAAAAAAAACAGACCTGAAATTCTACTGACCTAACTATGTACCAACCTCCCAGTTCAAGTCGACTATGTTTGAGTTACTTGTTGGAAGATTAAAAGTGAAGATGAAACCTGTGGACATAAAACAGACGTGTCCAGATTTGTAAAACTGTTGTAATCAATTATGAAAGGAAAAAAACCCTACTCGACAAACCATGCAGGATATTCTGTCATTAAAATTATCACAAGAAATTTCAGTCAAGATATAAAAAAAAAAAAACGTTAGCATAATAATAACAAAAAAAAAAAAGAGAACCAGAAGTCAATACTTCTCTTAATAGAAGCCCTTGTACAAGTCACTAACAAAAAATATATATAATTTTCTTTCATTATTACATACAAAAAAAAAAAAAAAAAAAAAAAAAAAACTCCCAATCAGTTAATAATACTTAACAAACAAATAAGAGATCTACAACAATAGCGATCATAATTACCTCATTATTAGAGTGCCCTATTATAGATCCCACACCAACTTTAATATAAATAAGAGTGAAAATCTGATTATTAATCACCTTTTTACCTTAACAAGAAAAATCCAGAAAAAAAAAAAAAAAGTAGTATAATTTTTTTTTTATAAGAACCTACTAGAATTATGAACCCCCAGCAATCCAACGATTATAGGACTTTTTCTAATGTTTTTAAAGACACGATTTACTGATCTTTGACAACAACCATCCCTTTGAAAGTCACCATATGCCTGCGAATAGCCCTTTGCCAAATAGAGACAATCAAGCCAACAATGAAAGACAAGTCCAAGCACAAGAACCAGACATTCTGAAATTAATTTTGCAGGAAATCACTGCTGGATTTAAAGAAACGACTATAGAAGTTGCTACTGCCGCCAGACCTCCTGTTTGTAAAACAAATTTAGTCCTTGTGGACACTTTTCATGAAGACAAAGAAGAGGACCTCTTGAGTAGGTAGAAGCCTTCGATCATGCAGCCAATGCTAATAATTAGTTCTCTGAATGCAAGATAAAGATAGCCTCTGGTTACTTATATGAAATTGCCGCAAGTTGGCACGATGGAGTAAAGAATAATTTGATATATTGGGATAGGAAAACCTGTCCAGATGAAAGTTTCATTCAATTGTTCATCCAGTATTTCACGACCTCTGAAAAATGACACAAGTGGCAGGTCGATCTAAATGAACTAAAACAGCAGCCATCAGAGCAAGTAGATTCGTATGCATACAAGTTCAAGAAATTGTTGCGAAAAGTGGACCCCAGGAACCAGCTTCTCAGGTCATATGTCATACAAATGTTTCTAGATGGCCTCAAGGCCAAGACCGCTGCATAGTTAGGTATTGCAAACCCTGATAGTTTGGATGCTGCAATACAAGGTGCCTGTAAAATTGAAGCTGAAGAATACTACAATAAGAATATGGAAAGAACAAAACATACGACAGTGAAGTCACCTGATTATCATAGCAAATGCAAGTACTAACCACTGGATATAAAAAGTTGACAAATGCATTAGCCATGTATTTCAAAGCAAGACCCCAAACCAACAATAATTATAGCAACCATGGTAATCATGATAATCACAGCAATAACAATGCCCATTTGACTTGTTACAATTGTGGAGAACCTAGACATATCTCATGCAATTGTATGTCAGAAAGAACTCAAAACCAAAATCGGCCCCAAACACAAAATCGAGTGACACCTCAAGTCCAGCCTCAAGTTCATGTAAATCATGCCACAACACCAACCCAGATTCTCCCCTGTCTAAGGGATGCCAATCATATAAGTATAGTCAACAAACAAGATGAAAACATTGATGAAAATGAAGCCTTTATTGCTCCTGCCATTCATCATTAACTGTACACCACTCAAAGACCCAGCCACTATAGGAAAATAGCACCCATGCCAGTTAATAAAGGATCCTGTCCTAACCAGGCCTCTGAAATTGTGTCTGCCATGGCCCTGTCAAGTAAAAACCCACCAGTAACAACTGCCTCAATAATGCCTGCCCCAATAATGCCTGCTCCAATAATGCCTGCCCTAGTAATGCCTGCCCTAGCAGTACCTATACCAGTGGATCTCCTACAAGTACCTTGTAGGAAAAGAGGACCTTCAGTAGTCGATAACCTAAAACTATATAACATTATGCAGAACTTGTTGAATATAAAAGCCAATGTTTTGTTGGTTCAAATGCTGCAATATTCTGATCAAAAATGCAATCTGACGAATGTGATAAAAAGGCCCTTAGTACTCATAACAACTCAGGACCCTGAACTAACCGATATGGAAGTAATGACCGTACAAGCCCCCACAATTGCAAGAACCACTGCCACTCATTGTCACATTAGAATTAAAGGAAACCCTGTAGTTGCTGTGCTCAATTCAGGTGCCACTGTCAGCATAATGTCAAATAAAATGGTGGAAAAACTGTAGTTGAAGATCAATGAACCTTCTACAACAATGGTCATCATTGCAAATGGAGCCAGGGTAAGGGCTCTCAGAAAAATAAGTGACCTTAAGTTGGTCATGAGTAGTGTAGTGGTCCCGACCACTTTCCAAATCATAGAATCAACTGAACAGACCTTCTTGTTGGGTATGGATTGGTTTCGTCAAACTGGTGCTATTTGCATGCTGATGAAAAAAAGCTGTATGTGCAATGCCAGAGTAAATTCGTGGAAATACCCATGTTTTATGAAGGAGAAATCCTACCAGCTCCTCTCGCAATAAAAGTCGAGCCTAAGAAGTTGCAAAAAACAGATAATGAAAACCCATTCGACAATTTCAAATTTGACGATGAAGATTTAGATAAAGCAGAAGGGTTCTTGACCAACCAATGTAGCGATTTGAAGTTGTACAACAATCTGTGGCTTGACCATGAAAGTCCTGCTGTGTATTTGTCTGGCATCGAAAGCATCTCTGTAGAGGAAACTGAGGAAGAAAAAAAAACGCAATAGAAAAATTAAAGAAGAACCTTGACAATGAAGCCCTAACAAATAATTAAAAGAACCATGTGAGTAACATATTAAGTAAGAAAGTAAATGTTTTTGCTGAAACCATAGACGATCTTGGACAAACATCAGCGTACGTTTACGAAATAAACACTAAAAGTGCCTTCCTGATTAAGCAAGTTCCCTATTGTGCTGCCTCTAGTGTGCATAGCTTTATAAAAGAAGAAATCAAAAAGTTGAAAGCGAAAGGTTTAGTTAAAGAAAGTACCAGCCCGTGGGCATATCTTGTGGTCATTGTGCCAAAAAAGGGTGGAAAACTATGCCTCTGTATCGATTATTAAAAGCTTAATGCAGTTACAAAAAAGGATGCATTTCCTCTGCCTTGTGTTGGTGACCTTTTAGAAGTTTTTGGATCAGCTGCTTAGTTTTCAATGTTAGATTTGCTATCTAGATACTGGCAAGTTCGTGTAAAGGATACTGATAGGAAAAAGATCACGTTCGTTATGAATTTTGGAACTTACAAGTTCATGGTAATGCCATTTGGCCTGACGAATGCTCCCGCCACATTTCAATGTATGATAAATGAAGTGTTGGCTGAATTTTTGGATTAATTCGTCATTGTGTACCTTGATGACATTATCATATATTCGCCAATGTTTGAGGACCATACTAACTATCTTGTTGCTGTCTTTAATAAATTAAGAAGTGTAGAGTTGAAATTAAACCCAGATAAGTGCTTTTTCTTTAAACCCCACTTGCAATTTCTAGGTCACATCATCGGTAGAGAAGGCATCCACCCTGACGAAGAAAAAGTAGAGAAAGTTCGTAACTTTCCTATTCTCCAGTCTTTTTGAGAATTATGAGGTTTTTTGGAGTTAGCTTCGTACTATTGGAAGTTTATTCCCAAATTTACTGTTATAGCATGCTCCTTGCACCTGCTATTACAAAAGAATGTCAGATTCGATTGAAAAAAGGATCAAGATGACACCTTTAATAAATTAAAGCAACATCTTATCAATGTGCTGATTTTGCACTACCCGAATTTTGATAAAGCATTCATAATTCATGCAGACACTTCTGGGTTCAGTTTAGGTGCCATGTTGGCACAAAAAGACGATCAGAGTAATGAGTACGTGGTCATATATGCAAGCCTTAGACTAACTAAGGCCAAAATAAATTACACCACCACTGAACATGAATGTCTTGCAATCTTTTAGGTGATTGAGCACTTTCATCATTATGTCAGATTGAACCTTTTTGTTGTGGTTACCGATCATTCTGCCTTGAAATGGCTCCAAACTTCTGTGTTGAGTGGTCGACAAGCTCATTGAGTGTTAAGGCTGCAGCCTTACAATTTCAGAATCATTTACTGTTGTGGATATATCCATAATAATATGGATGCATTATCCCAAATTAGAGAACCCTTAAATGAAATGCACTGTCGTACTGCTAATAAAAATGAAAAAAAAGGATTAATAAAAGGTAAGGACTAAGTAACAAAAAAAAATAAAATAAAATAAAATAAAAAAATCTGGTATTGCATCAAACAAAATCCAGACCAGGTTACTGGTGTCCTGGCCCCCCTATTGCAAAAGCAAGAACAATTGAAAAACAAAAAAAAAAAAGGAAATAATAAATAAATAAATAAATAATAATAATAAAAAAAAAAAAATATAAATAAATATATATATATATATATATATAGAAAAAAATAAAATCAAAAAAAAAAAAAAAATTCATTAAATATTTTAATAAGTGGTGACAAAATAACAATAGTACAAACGGGTATATAACTATATATATATCTAGATCAAATAAAATAAGTACAAAAAAAAAAAAAAAAAAAAAAAAAAAACTATAAATATGGATCCCACTTACTATCAGCAATTGAAGCAATATATAGAAAAGCAATACCTACCTTCAACTGTCGACCAAGCCCAGCAACAATGAATCAAGAAAAAGAGCACCTTCTTCGACCTCAAGGATGAATTCTTGTATTAGAAAGACTGAAAGAATAAAGAAAGATTATTACGAGTCTTGCAACAACATGAAGTTGATCCAATTTTGTTTTTGACGCATACACACCTGCTAGGTAGACATTTTAACAAGAACATTATGTTTGAGAAGATCTGTAATACATACTTTTGGCCCCAAATGTATGTTGATATATGCTATTACATCCAGACATGTGACCAATGTCAATGTCGAACTCGATTACATGAACAAGGTCCCCTACACCTGCTACCAGTAACTGTGCCCTTTCATAAAATTGAAATAGATTTCATTGGCCTTCTGCCACAAACCCCTAGGATGAATCAATACATCATCGTCTCCACCGATTACATGACCCATTGGCCAGAAGCACGTGCTATGCAGAAAGCAGATGCTTAAACTGTTGCAGAATTCATCTATGACGATATAGTGTATCACCATAAATGCCCAAATCAAATCTTGTCAGATCATGGGATGCACTTTAGAAATGAACTAATAAGGCACCTGTTGGAAAAACTGAAAATTAAGCAAAGTTTTTCTACATCATACCACCCTTGTACTAACGGCCTAGTTGAACGCTTCAACAAGACTCTGTGGGAAGCTATCGCCAAGCTCATGGAAAACATTGTAGATTGGAATTTGTTGATTCCCTTAGCGTTATTCGTCTATCGAACTGCCTGAAATTCTACCACCCGAATTAGTGTTGCTTGCTGCAAATATGAATTGCGACTTTTTTATAGCGCAACTAGGGTTGCAACCTAATAACAAATTGTATATTTAAAAATGATCATTTGCTGCAAATTACAAATGTGTCGCAATGTTGCAATAGCGCAATATCATAATAACATCATATTGCATAGTTATAGTATATTTATGATATAATGAAATTACGTGTATAATGAAATTACATTGTTATAATATTGATATTATAATATTACATATATAATTACTAGTATCATTTTAACTTGCATACTTTATAAATTAAATATTATATCGATACATGTATTTATATTTTACATACATATAAATATTAATAAATTGATCTTGCGAATTTTGTTAAAAATTAAATATGACTGAAAATTTTAAAGAAAAAAAACATCAGGTTGAAATTAGTAGTGATTCTGATAATGGAAATACAAATGAACCTGTTGGACGTCAATTTACGGGTATTTGGAAAGAAATTGAGCTAGTTGAAGAAGTAATATGAAGAATTTATAAAGGAATATGTATACATTGTAATAAAGAGTTTAAACGTGCCAAGCCTGTTAGAACTCGAGCTCATATTGCATATGAATGTCCAAATTGTCCTGAACATATTAGATGATATTATAATTATATTATTGCAAATAACCTTTTTGATGATCCTAAAGTTGAAGATTATTCCATTCTGCCAAAGGCTAATTTGAAAGCCAAGTTATCTAAACCTATAGTTAAAAGAAAAAAAAATTAAATCAACGAAACTTTCAGAACCATGCAATATAGAAATTAATGAATTATTAATTGCAGCATTTGTTTCTTGTGGCTTACCTTTTAATATTATTGAAAATTCATTTGTTGTCCATCTTCTCAAAGTTCTTTGTCCAGAATATAATCCACCATCATGTGAAGTATTAGCAGGTAAAATTTAATGCTAATTATAAATAATTTTTAATTTATATTTAACAAATTAAAATTAATTTTATATTAGGTCGTTTACTAGATACACAAGTAGCTCGAGTTAATATGAAAATAGAACAAATGATTAAGTCAACTTCTAATTTAACAATTTGCATTGATGGTTGGACAAGTCTAAATAAAACATCATTATGGTGTTTTATAATTCTTATTTCAAATCGTAAAGAATATATTTATCGAATTGCTGACTATTCAAACTATTTACATATAGGAGAATTTTTAGCACAACAAATTCAGCAAATTATTGAAGAAATTGAACCAGAAAGAGTGGCTGCAATTATTAGCGATAATGGATCTAATGTAAAGCTTGCTCAAAAATTAACTAAAAATCGATATCAACATATTATAAATCTTAGATGTATAGCACATGCTATAAATCTCATTACCAAGGATATTGTTAAGCATACATTTGCATGTCAATTAGTTCAAAAAGCCAATCTTATT
>CAJVQA010012271.1:0-10209 GCA_910591915.1 Cetraspora pellucida
CTATATTTTTTAAATTTTAAAATATTCAAATAAAATTTTGTTTGATAATATTTAAAAATAAGGATTATAATATAGTAATATTTATAAGAAAAAAAGTTTAAATTACTTATAAGTTATAAATAAACAAATTTAAAAAAATTTTAATTAAAAAAATTATTCATTAATTCTTAGTGAACTCTGTAAATATTAATTTTAAACTTATAGTTTTTAATACAATATTATAGCTTATATAAAAGATGTTAACTTTTATTAATACAATTTTTTTAATTTATTTGTAAAAATTTAAACTTGTATCAAGAATAAATTTTTTTTTTAGTTTCAAGAACATATAAAATCTTGAAAAGTTTAAAGAAAATTTTTTTTTTATAATAAAAATTTTTAAACAAAATCTTTAAATTTTATTACTTAAAAATTTTTTATTAATTTTAAAAAAAATTTTCTAATAAAATTTGTAAAGTACATTTTCAATAAAAATTCAAACAAATTTGCCTGAAAAACGGTTTAAAGGATATTATAATACTTAAAATTTACAGCTTCAATTGTTTCAACCGCGACAATTATTTTAATGGCGACTGAATTAAGCGGTTAACGCTTAAACGATTACAAGAAATTTAGGCGGTTCTAACCTCTAATTTTTTAAATAGATTCATTCTTGTTCGCCAGTGGTATGAAACCGAAATAATAGCGATAGTGTAGAAAGTGGTAAACTTTTAGAAGTTCTTAGTTGAATCGGAATATCTAGCGCCATATAACATTCATGTTAAATGGCTTTGGTTAATAATAATGGTAAGAATTTATAAATAATATATTATATACTAATTGCCGATCTAAATTTAAAGCGAGAAGAACTGACATAGATAAAGTTGAAGTTATAAATATTTGCTATCGATATGGCGAATTTACCAGTTACAATAAAAATTTTAACCTAAATAAGGCATATACGTAATCCAGTGAAGATCTCAATTTCGGTTAAAACCTCATTTTTGACCCATTTGTTAACTATCATGTGTTGGTCAATATAACCAACTTCATATTGTTACATAAAATTATTTTTAAGTTTATATTTTTGTATTCTATCGCTATACAAAAAATAATTTTAATCTTATATTGTTTGATCTAATCTATCTATCTTTATGTGATATAATAATAGTGATTAAACAATTAAATGGATATCGATATCAATTGATATAAGAGTTCGAGATATCGTCGTCCATGCCGTAATTATATAACGAGTTAAGGCTTATCATTATATAGTAACTAGTTGATGTTAAAGGCCTGGGTATCTTCTATTTAGTCATATATATTATATAAGACGTGTTTTTGCTATTATGTGTAACATTTTTTGGCATTGATTTTTGTCTTTTACCCACTAAAAAAACAAACTTTTATAAAGATCCTTCCAAAAAACATTTCTTATTTACTTGATAGATACGAGTCTTAGATTTCTTATCTAATAAAAACATTTAAATCAATTATACAGTTTTACCTTTGACTTTTACTTTTATTAGACTTGTAAAGTTTTAAATGAGATCTATTATCTGTTATAATGATTATCTAGATATTTAAATTCCAATATACGGATAATTGGAATAGCTCTCCGATCTAGATTGTGAAATCTTTGCATGGTATAAGGTAAGATTTCCTTCTTAATTATAACTATACAAAAGAGTTGAAAAATAGTTGTTATTCGTGACTAAATTTTGGCTCATTAGCTTTTTTCTTTTTTTTTTTGTCTTCAGAGTTATTATTTTTTTCAAAAATGTGAATGATCTATTACAAAATGTTTTAATCCCTTGGGCAATGAATATTTTCACATAAAGAGAGGCTAAATATTATCGCCATCGATGGCAGTTTAACGCCAACCACCAAATTACCTTACTGTTCTTATCAAATAAATCGTTATCATTACCGTTATTGTGTGTGCTAACCATAAAAGTGAAAATCCCGGAATATCATCCGATGGTGATATCCCATCGAATTTTAGACGTCGGAGGTGAATTTCCTCTTCACAAAAATCACAACAATCATGAATTATTAAACAATTGTAGAACGAAGACGCTTTTCTTCGTTTTTTTTTTCTTTTTTTTTCTTTTTTTTTTATATCTACACTATGCTGCAAAAGTTATTTCGCTCAAAGCCTACGTCTAAAAATGAAGACGACAAACATGCTCAATCCTTACTAGGAACTGACCCGTACGTATATTGTCTTTAAGAATTCTATTTTAAACCGAGTTATTTCAAGTGAATAGGACATACCAATGTTTATGGCATAAGATAGATATTAAAGAGCGTCAAGATACTGTTTATATTTAAAAAAAAGGTCGAGTGCTAAGAAAAAAAATTGTTAGGTCTGAGATATAGTTCGTTTAAGTCATTCATATTTCATGTAATTGGGAGTGAGAAACCCCAATAATTACATGATTAAAGCGAATAGATCAAGAGATATTACCATATTTTTTAAAAATTCCTCTTTGTTACTTACATATGTTTAAATCGCCTCCGAAATTCATTATTATTTGTATTTCAGCTGGTCTCCTCCGTCCTTCGATGCTAGTCAAATACGAGTAATTGTCTGTCAAGATACTGGTGATAAGACAAAGCTGACCTTATTCGATTCTGCTTATTCCACACCTAATACCTCTGATAACCGAGATCATACAAATATTGAACCCTCATCTTGGAGTGGTGTTAATTTTCTGAGCGGAAACTTTTTACCAAAGTCAAGTAGTGCAATAAATATAAGATCTTCTACTCTCCCTCGTATTCAGGATTCTACTCATGATGAGAGTAAACGAAGAAGTTTAGATTCTCCAAATCCAAATCGATCAAATGCTAATACATTACCACCATCTAATCGTGGTAATCTAAGAAAGGTTAGTATTACGATTGACTTTATCATTAAAAAAAAAGAAGGTATTAGGTGGTGAAAAGAAAGGCTGGTAGACGTTTTTGGCCTTATTGATCATTTTTGATTATTTTTGATCAGCTTTGATCAGTTTTAATCTTTGATATTCTCTCTGATCCAACAATTTTATTTTATAATCTGTGTAATAATACATACTGTATAATATTAATCACTTTGGTGTTCTGATTGTATTATTATTATGAATTAAAATGATCTGGGTTGTAAAAAAAAAAAAAGAAAAATTTGCCATTTGTTTAATTAATTTAATTATTTAATTAGTAAATACGTAACTATACTTACAGCACTTTAATGCGTTTAATTATAGACGGCTCACAATATTGACTTGATTGGTGATATGATGTTTGGAACCGTCCCTTTATCATATAAGGGAATGACTACAAAGATTCACTTTATGGAATCTCCCAAGCCACAAATTTTATTGACCAAATTATTTTCCATAAATCCTTCGGATTTAGAAAGTAATCCTTCTGTGAGAAGAGGTTCTTTTTCGTCTACGAGTAGTGATACTTCATTGTCTACTTCAACTCAAGGCAGTGCGATAACCACAAATGGTCCACGAAATGCTTCAAAACCTATTTCTGAGTCTAGTTCTATGTTTTTTGATGATTTCTCCGAATTTTGTGACGATGACTCCTTTCGTGCTGTTCCTTCTTATGCTTCCCTTCCATCTTCATTTCGTATTGATCCTTCAATACATGGCTTACGTATTTCCGGTGCTTCTGTTATCTCTACTCCCTCTCCTTCTACTTCTCCAAGAATTGCTTTTGCTAATAGAAGATTACGAAGATTCAGTTATACTAGTATGGAAAATGGTATATTTAATCCAACGCCCTTACCAGGCAGTATGACTCCACGATGTGATCAGTTACCTAGCAGTGTATGTAGGCCTTGGCGTGTATGACTTATTCATTATTATCTATTAATTAAATTTCTTAATTTTATTTATTAATGTGCTTCAGTCAAGTTTAAAGCATCCTTCACGCTCTTTTATGTACTCTGTTGGTGTAGTCTTATCTTTGGATGATAATGATCTTTTGGAGAGTTTTGTTTTCTCTCATTTTGCATTGTTAGAAAACAAATTGCATCAACTTTACTCTAACGTATTCAAAATAATTTGCCATCTCCTCCGGAAATCTCCGTCGCCATCTACCATAAGTGGTTCTCATTCTGTATATAATCCTTATTTATTGTGCTTGTATTTTCCTAAATATAATCCATACTATTTTAAATTCATATATCCTAAAATTCATTATATATTAATTTAGATATTTAATACACCTACTCGGCATAGAATTTCCGCTTCTTCTCTTTCGTCACTTGTTTTACAAAATGATCCACTCTGGTTAAAAGTTGTGACGAGATTTAAGACTTCGGTGTGCCAATTATATAACACACCGAGAATTCAGGTATAAATATGAAAAGATTCTCCACATCGTGAAGCTCCTAGGAAATGTTGCTTTACCTAGAGTGCGCGCGCCTTTGCATGATTTGCGTGCGCACAAGCAAAAGGTAGCAACTACTAACTCCTACCTAAACTTTGTGCAAGGAGCCTTTATGGTTGACCATGTCAACATTTCCGCATAAAAGGGAAAAACTCGCAAAAAGCTTTATGTCTGAATTGTCTTATCTATTAGAAAAATATGACGACGAAAAATCGAATTTGTATCCTCTATATTTCTTGTTTATATGATGTGTTTGTGTATAAACTCTTTATTTTTTAAAATTTATCTCCTTAATCAAACATCTTGACTTTAATAGCTTTATATCGATACTAATTACCAACATTCTAATGTACCATCTTTCTTGGGTACCTACTGTTGCTGATTTTGAAGAGCGGGTACCAATTAATTATTTTAAACTTCATTCGTGTTATTCACGTCTATTGGATTATTAAAATGACTTTATTATTTATATAATTATAAAGAATGGTAAAAATTTATTTTATGATCCATTGTGGGCTCAGTTGGGGTATGTAACTTATTATTTTTACGAACTTTTTTTTTTAATGATTTTATGTAATATGTACAAGTTTCTTACATTTTTTATTCTTATATTATTATGGTTATTATTATTATTACTTTATTGTTATTTTATTATTATTTATTTTATTTTGATTTAAAGAGATTTATATGGTGTCATGGGAACGCCATCAATAATGAGTAGAACCATAATTTCTGGAACAGATGAAAATACAGTTTGTCGAATATTGTTTGTTCTTAGCTACTTTATACGATGCAATGAAATATTTGAAAGATCAGAAGATATAATCCCTTTAGAATTACAGCGTGAAGAAGAGAGTAAGACATCTTTAAATTGCGATAAAAATTTATCATCAGAGTCTACTCCATCAGATGGTAACGTCCTTCACAAAAAGGAGGCTGAAACGTTGGACACCCAAAATAAAAATGAGAGTAATGATATTACAAATATTAACCATAATAAATCACACAAGAGATCTGAAAGTCAACATAAAAGGGTTATAATAGATTTTCCTTTTACGGATATTTCTGTAGAAAACTTTTTAGATGTTCCAATGCCCAAGTAAGAAATGTCATTGTTTATTACCTTTACAATTATTTCCTACAAATTTTCTTACAATTATTTTGTAAATTGATATAATGACTTATTAACCGTTAAATTTTAGATCACAAATTCAGTCCGTGATACCTGATCCATCATTAATCACAACAGATAAAGATAAAAATGCAGCAAATACAAAAAGTTTTCTTAGTGCAGATCAATTATTCGTAAAATCCTACGGCAGGTCACTAATGGCTGGCTATTGTGAGAAATATATGTCAGACTTTGTATTGATGGGTCTCCCTAAACTTGATGAATTTCAGGATTCTTTGGCGGCTGATTTGAAGAATTCTTTACGGGTGATTATATTAATTAAATATATTATGTTATTGGAATTTTATATTTATAACGTTTATTTTTTATTTATTTTTTTTAGATGCAACCATTTTCTTTACAAGAGCCAGTTTCCAAATCAATTTGCATTTCGGGACAATTGAATACTTTGTATGTTTCTCAATTTAATGTTTTTTGTTATTCGATTGATGGAATATTATTATAACCTTATCTTTTATTAGGAACTGCTCTATTTTAGGATGTGAAGCTTATAACGGTCATATTATCGGTGGAAGTCCGCCAGTAACAGTTCAAGAGGATCATATAAGGAATGTTAATGAGTATTTTGTCCCATTAAACACTAAGTCAGAATACGTATCTACTATGCTTCATCAATGTAAAAATTTGTATACTAAGATTGGTATGCCTGCAGAATCTGTAAGTATAACTTTGGATTTTCGATGAATTATTATTATCTTTTGCTAATCATATTTGTTATTTTTTTAGTGTCTAGAATATTTAGAAGATCGTCTAAGAATATTATATCATAAGGCTATTATGTACAAAAATTATTCCGCTAACTCATCTACTGCTGTTTCTATTTCATCACAATATTTATTTGTTCAACCATCTAAAAATGAGCAAGTACCAGTAAATGTGTTAGAGGCACTAGGATTACATAAATCAGATCTTCAATTAATCTATGCCGTTAGTTCTACTTTGTAATTTATGATTTTTTGGACAATTTTTTTTTCTTTTTTTATCATTATAATTTATATTTATTTATTCCCTTTTTTTGGAAACAATTTGATTATTATTGTTTTAATATAGATGATTTATAAGATTAATGGCAAATTTATTATTTCTAATACCGATATAATAAATACACCTATATTTACCTATTAATTATTATATAAGCTTTTGCTATATTTCAATTGTTATAATTCTTTATGAAAAAATTTTTATAGTGCAATGGGTAGACTAGGGATGGACCAATCCTAGAAAGACTGAACAAGGGTCAGTCTTTTTAACCAGTTTATGGTTATTCTGTCCACGTGAAACTAACCCAGTATTAGGGTGTCCAGAATTATGCGATTTGTCTGGTCAATTATGCGTTGAATGTGAAATAAATTTAAATTATGCGAATAAATAAATTGATTATGCGATTTTTAAATCCTTTATAATCGTATTTATTTACATGTTAAAATTCAAAAAATTTAACATTCTAATTGAATTTTCTGATAAAGCATGCCTATTATCCATTAAATTCGTTTATAAGCTGAAAAGCTAAGTTCTACATCTACTTCAGAAACTGGTAACCAAATATATACAAACGCGATTTTACTAAGAACTGATAACAAAATCGTCTTCTCATGTTAGTAATTATTCAAATCAAAACTTTTGCTAAATATTTCTAATAATTCTGAATAAATCGCCTATTCATTAATAAGATTATTTGACGGATTTTTCAACTCTTCAATTGCTTATATAATGCAATATTATATCAGTTTGTTTGTGCTTGTATATATCAAAGATCAAAGCAACAAATTACTTTAAAAATTGGAAATGCAGAATGATTATCAATATGCTTGTTATAAGTTAATTGAAATGTTTTCTTAAAGATTTTATCATATGATAATATATTATACTAATAAGTTTCACACTATTTAGAAGGTAATTGATGATCTGAATTTAAAAAAGTATGTACTTGTTATAACAGTCAGCAATAAATGGTACAATTGGTTTATTCTAAATTTTAAAAAACTTAAGATTTTAACTAACTTATATATTAAATAAATAAAGTAAACAAAATAGTAAAGTTATAAAATAAAGAATAAATTACAAATAAAATAAATTATTATAATTTTAAAAATTCTAAAACTGTTACATTCTTTACAAATTTTAAATTCTTTAAAATAAAAATGATTATAAATCTAAAATGTATAGCATGACTGGAAGGTCTAGGTATTTGTGCAACATTATATGAAAGAACACAAACTGGTACTAGGCAGTGTGAATCCAAGATAAGTTCTTAGGTTATGTAAATCATGAAAACCAGGTAAGAAGATGGAAGTCTACTTAGAAGACCTGAGTAAAGAGGTAACCTGAACTTTTGACAATGCTACTGTAAAGATTAGACCTATAAAATGAAGTTAGAACTTGTGAAACTAGACACAGAGTCAGCCTTTGAGGAGGGATCAAATGGAACCAACCAGACTGCTAGAATTTGTTCCAAAGAAAAAGATTACATACCAGCAAACATGTAAACAAGAAGTATATAGTTATGATCTGTTTTTCTGAACTATCTGGGTTAAGAACTTGGTAAAACTTGAATTGAATACCAAAGTAGTAGGTATATGTTGTAAAGTCATTACCAGAGTTAGGGTGAACTCTACAAGGGCATAGTGGTTTAATGATATACCCTAATTATCAGTGTTGGTCTTAATCATAGTGATACCAGATCAGTTGTAAGAATAGGATACAGAAGATTCTAGAAGGTTTAGTACAAGGTTAAAGGTTCTCCATATAAGTGAACTGCTTTAAAGACTTAGTAGTTATGCTATATTTTCACTAGCATCAGTCAGAATTATTGGTAGGCAGAGATAGGTGGGCAGATACAGAAACTAGAATAGTTAAATAGGAAACCTACAGCAGGTTCCAGATATGGCAACTAGTATAGAATCTTCAGATAAACTACTTAAATTAGATAATAATTAAAGTTATACAAGTGACTAGTTGTATACTCTTTTTATGATTACTCTTTGTGGCTGTAATGCAACTATTAGCCAAATATATTATCAATAAAATCCTGGATCACAAGTACTTATCTTAATATTTAAAAAAAAAAATCTAAAATATAAAATTAAATCATATAGTATATTATATATTGCTTAAAATAATTATTTTTTTAGAATTTTTATAGTCAAATTTCTTATAATTTAGTAATCAGATTTATGTAATTTTGTTATTATTTGAACTATTTTAATAAGTTAATTCAAATGATACCAATATTATACAAATCTAATTACTAGATTATAAGAAATTTGGTTATAAAAATTCTTCTAAGAGGATGTTTATTTTTAGTAATATATGATATTTTATTTTTATAAATAAAAACAAAAGTATATAATCAGAATACTTATTTGAAGAAAGAAACAAAACCTATTATTATTTGTTGACTAGAAAATATATAAAGATTATTTTAACTAAACTAATTATAAAATTAAAAAAATCTTAATATCAAAAAAAATAAAAAATAAAATATAAAATCAAAAATAAAATTTTTATATTTAATTTGTTTTTCTTATTTTTTTTTTTTGGCAGCCTTGTTATTAATTTTTATTAAGCTTTATATTTACAAATTTGTATTACTTTAACCTAATTTACTAGTTGAACATTCTTTGATTGCTTTAATAAGTGTTCAAAGATAGTCTATTACACTGGTTAAGATAATACTCAGATCTAAGAATTGTATTAAACTATTCTAAAAAATTATATAAAAATAGTCTTACTTTACTTTCTATATAACTTTTTATTAAACCAAACTATGATTCTTTTATCTTATTATTTTTTATTTTTTTTACCTTCTTAATTTCTTTAGTAGCTTGATTTTTTTCTATTTTAATTGTATTTATTGTTTGGTTATGTATCTCTTTATTAGATAGTTTTGTATTTTTTACTGGTTTTTTCTACTTTAATGATCAATTAATATTCATCAGTTTTTTTCATTTAATAATAACTTAATATCTTTTTTTTCATATTTTTTATAGAACTTATTTTATACTGTATTGGTTATTATATTTAAAAACTCTTTTATTTTCTTAAATGGTTTTAGTATATTTTATATTTACTTAATTATTTTTTTTGAACTAAATATTTGACTATTTTTATTCTTGTTTCTTCTTTTTCTTATTGTTTACTTATCAAAAAATTTCTTTAAATTATATTTTATTTGTAATTGCTTAAGTTTTACTTAAATGTTTAACTCACAATTAAATTAATAAATATTAATATAAAAATATGCTTCTTACAGAAATAAATATACAACAAAAGTCAATTCAAATAAGAGTTCTATAAATTGTAAAAAATACAAAAGTTAAGAAAAAACAAAAAAACAAAACAGTGAACAAAGAAGAGACATATATAAAAAAATATATATATTATTAACCTACAAAAACGATTATAACTCTTGAACTACTGGACAGAATTCGTTGAAACTATCACCATTCGAATCAGCTCACTGAGATGGTTCTAATGAGGTATAGATCATCTATTTCTAATCACAGAATCACAAAATTGAATCCAATAACCAAATTAATAAGAAAGCTGCGATCTGATTGGTTGAATAATAAGTGCACAAAATATCATACATATAACATATATAACATTTATGCATTTTGAAGCATCTATATTTTATATTATATTTAGTT
>CAJVQA010012272.1:0-10209 GCA_910591915.1 Cetraspora pellucida
ACAATTAAGAACAGCTTACCTTCGCTACGCTAGAGTACATGGATCTAAAAAAAGAACTAGCTCTGTCGTAAAAGTTTTTTGCGTGTTCCATCGGCCAGTCGTATTCATCAATGAGAATAATGGTTTTTTTGCCAAAGTATTCATGAAGATGGCGTGTTAGACGGGAGATAGAGTTTATTAAATATGACTCGCCAATTGTTCTGTCAAGAGTATTTATAAATAAAGATTCATCATCCGGATAAAGCTTCTTATCATTAATAATATAACGATGTTCTTTATAAAGTTCCGATATTTTGTCCTTGATAGAACACAGCATTGATTCCCAAGACTCATAATCCAGATCCTAATAAAGCAATCATAATTAGCATCCTGGGTAAAGGAAGAGTCTCGTTATTACTCACTTACCTTGAAATTAATGTAAATAATGGGCCAATTTCCGAAGTGCAACTTCATAAACCAATTGAATTGAGCAACCTTAAGGTCTTTAAACAATGCAAGCTTCTTTTCTTTTTCTATTTCAGGCACCGGTTTGAGAAAAGTATAAAGCATTGAAAGGTTTGTAGATTTTCCAAACCGACGGGGACGAGTAATAAGTATAGCCCGCTCACTGTAGATCATAAATTCTATAATGAAAAGCGATTTGTCCACAAAAACGCCTGATGTAACGAAATTAAAAAAATTCGATTCGCCCGGAGAATATCCTCCTTTGACAATTACGTTTGGGGAATCTTTCACAGTGAGGAAAAGTCAGTAGTTATCAATCATTCTGGATATTTGAGAAATTTGTCATCAAATTTTACTTACCTTGGAACAATGCTTTTCTGGTTTCTACATACGTATGTTATATATTTTTTTAACAAATAATGGTCATTAAATAATAAGCATTTCAGGAAACCTTACCTGCTTCCTGGTCAAACCATGTCATAGATTTGGAATCATCAAAAACCTGCTCCCCATCGAGAGCTGGAATAGAAAGTGAGGCAATTGATTAGGTTAATGTTATGCGTTTGGCATAGAATACAGATATTTCAATTTCGATCTAAATAAAAACAAATCTGACTGAGTATACCTCTGATTAACCTTGGGCGTTTTCTCGGTGGTCCTTCGTCTGTTATGGCACAAGTTAATAAATTAAATTATTGTGAAGAAAGCAGTATAGGTTTGGAAAATTCGTGGTACTATTTACCCTGCCCTTCGCCCTTAATTTTATCAATCAACTCTGCAATTGTTTCGGCTGGTCCACCAAGAAGATTGTATGGTTGAGCTATAAGTTTA
Source organism: Cetraspora pellucida (assembly GCA_910591915.1). Lineage (NCBI taxonomy): Eukaryota > Fungi > Glomeromycota > Glomeromycetes > Diversisporales > Gigasporaceae > Cetraspora > Cetraspora pellucida. The sequence goes on from CAJVQA010012272.1 coordinate 1,276, forward strand.
TCAACATTCAACTTAAGGAAAGCGGGTCCAGGAACACGGTTATCTTCAAATACTTTAATGTCTTCATCTTTGAGAAATAGCTTTTTTTTATTAGATCCCAGAAAAGTAACAACATTATTTGGCCACCATTTATTAACTTCTTCAACTGAAGGAAGAGTAATATTACGCGACATGGTTTATTTTTGTGTTGCTTGAATAGAAGTGGTTAAGAAGCGAAAAAAATTTTTGGCAGGAAATAGTTGTACATTCCCTTTTTATAGTTTATACAAACAACAAGTGGGTGTTTTTTTTTTTTTAGTCGTTATGGCCAATCAGATTTGAGGTCAGGTGTAATCTCATGTTGTAGTAGAGGCTAATAAAATTCGGGTTAATCTGATTAATATTAACCAAGGTAGCTGCGCGACGCAGTCACGCTAGAACCAGGAACGAAAACAAATATAGTAGCTAACAAATAGTTCAATCAGCATACAAATGAGAACTGATCTAGATCTCATATAAGCATTTAATATACATGGCATCATATAATAAATTATCAGGTTATCAGACAACCCAATAAAAATCCTATGAAAAAAATGAAAAATGTTAAATATCAGAAATAGACAAATTTTTAAGTCAAAAATTCTTGTTTAATAAATCTAAATTAATTAATTTGTATCCAGATTATATATTAAAAACCGGATTATTCGAAAAATTTTATTGAATTTTATCTAGATAATATATGCTATGCGCATAGTGAGCTAATTTTCGCATCACTAACATGAAGTATAATATACCCCAAAATCAATTATTGCCAGAAGACCTTATAATAACCAATTATTAACTACGAACGTATGCTAATTAGTATTATTTATTTTCTACGTAGGTAAAAATAAGAGAAAATCCTGATCAGCACTCTCTGGACCCCAAATGATTGGAATTTAGCAGGTCATTCTCTGAAGCGTGAAATAAAATGTAACATAGTATCATGATATTGTTTTTAAACATAAGTATTATTGTTTAAATAGAACAGTTGCAAACTTATTAAAGTGAAATTTGCAATAGAAATTAAACGTGACTGTCCAGAATTATAACTCCCTTTGAACATATCAAGTGCCTTGTTATGGATTAAATTTTAATCATTTATGGCAGGTTATCGGTTCTGACAGGATCGGGCCGACATTAGATTACACAGTAAATAATTTACGATATCCTCAAATAAATGAATTTAATAAATATTTGCCCAATTTTGATAATTTACTACTATTGGAGACAGAAATTCTATTCTACAATTTATTCGAAAAATTTAAAAATAATTTACTCAATAAATTGTTCTTAATTTGAAATAAGAAAAATTTTATCGTCAATTATAGTACCTCTTATCCAGTCAAACCGATATTTTCATAAGCCTTGAAACAACTTGCTGAATTGACGGTCTTTTATCTGGATCAGACGACCAACAATCCTTATAAAGACTGATATATTCATCAGGTGCATCTCCAAAAGGCTCTTCTCTCTTATTACTTAGAATATCGTGCACAAAAGCCATCAAATTAGAATAATTTGAAAGTGGTTCTTTACAACTAAAAATTTGCCACATAATTATGCCTAAACTATAAATATTAGATTTAAAATCGAGTCGGTGTTGCGGGTTTTTAAATGATTGTGGATCTAAATAAGGTATCATATTTCTCATAGTGTTCACGGATGAATCTTTTTTTGTTACTGTGGATACTGTTGGATTTGCTATAAGTGCATTTTTATTCTCGACAAATATTGTACTAGGGCTCTATTTATTTACACACATAAGGATTAGAACATTCATTTTTATTACATAATTCAGTTTATAAAGCAGGAAAAAACCTACCAAGTTTTCATGAACTATTCCTTTTTTATGTAAATATTCTAATCCTTTAGCTATACCTTTCGCCATTTTTAGTTTTGCTCTCGTACTAGTTTTATTGCGAACTAAATAATCTCTCAAATTTCCATCGGCAGCAAACTGAAATACAACATATTTACTGTTTTCTAAATCTAAGTATTATATAAGATATAGAATTATAAATTGGTATTATTTAAATTGACAATAGATAAAATGTACCGTAAGTTATTCCGTAAAATTTTATGATATTTTTATGTTGTATATCTTGCAACTATAATGATTAAAAAACAATGTTAATGACAATATCTAAAATAAACAATCATTATTAGACCTTGCAAAGTAAAATTTTATTGTAATGCAAATCTCTAACATTAGTCTGCCATGCAATTCTTAAACTTTTAATTTTAATCCCCCAACCGTTGTCATGCGATTAAATGTGGCTCATGCGCAGGGGTGAGTTTGGAACTGGATTTATTAATACATAAGAAATCAGAATATTAATAAAATATATAAAATTCGTGTTAAACTCGCATTATTGAATCAGTTCCAAAATCTCGGGGAATTTAAGCAAACCTACCTGGATCAACTTTAATTACATAATTAACCATAATTAACCATAATAACAAAGGTTATCTTGTAATTTGATTGTCTAATTTGAGGAGGGGGATGATGTTATTCAACTAAGTATAATTACTAAATAAAGGTTACGCAATAATTGATTCTTACAAAATTGTCCATCTCTATTCACTCGAGATATCGAATTTTACTATCACGTACAGATAACGCTTGAGATATCGCGTGATGTCAATTACCAGTTAGGACAATAGTTGCTGATAAATTGGTAAAACTCTTGGTGAATGGTGGTGAAAATGACGAAATTTAATGTAACAGTCAATAATGGCAGTCACCAGTTTCACCATCATTATTTAGTTTCACCAGCAATTCTAGTATATCAAAGTGTAATCACCTGATTCTGCACATAGACAGATAATCATGGAATTCAAATTGAATTCAGTATACTATTTAATCATTAGTAACTTAAATATAACATTAGTAGTATTGAAAGAATTACAAATATTATGAGCTATGAAACCATAAATTTATATTTGTGAAATAAAATGAAAAATTAAGCTTTGCATGGCCTTATGATGATTTCTTGAAATTTTCACCTTTTGAATATCATCTACATTATTTTCGACAAGAATCATTGCTACCGTTTGGGGTTTATTGGACCATTTCAAAGTAGCTGTTTTAAAAATACCAAGTTCTGGTAGGTTCAGCGTTTTAATAGTAGTTAATTCTTTGAAAGGGATTTCTATGAAATTTGAGCGTGTCATCCTTAAAATTAACTGGGCAAAGATTCCACATTCGACTTTTATACCATTGGATATGCGTACATATTTAAAGTTTTATTTGTGCTCAAATGAAAGTGTAGATAGAATAAGCAAAATTCCTTCGGAGTGGGATTCCGTAATGCCGTAATGCTGTACAACGTAGTGCATTGCATACAGGCGGATTATAAAGATCCAAAAAATATTCATTGTCTTTGTGGAATTTTGTTCGTAATATTGATTTAAAAAGTATCATTCAAACATTGACGTACCAGAATTTATTTAAAAAAATCAAATGCACACACATATTTGAAACTAAATTTTCACACGTTATTATCAAACTTGTTTGAGATCAGTTCCAAACTATGAAATTGATTGCGAACAGATCCGTATAACATTACATCATAACATTAATTAAGATATATCTCATCAATTATCTATAATATTGTCGTACGAATAAGTGTATAACAGTACACGTTTTCAATGGCATGGAATTATCGATCATGATTAAATAAATCCCATTAAGTCACGATTATATTACCCTTAGAGTAATCTATAGAATTTTTGGGTCATTCTTCTACATAATTAACAGACCAAATTGTGTTGTTTTTTTTAACTACCTAGACTAGCTCTATAATGTAATAGAGCCATTTTTGCGATGACCTTTAATGTTATTATGATCAAATTTTTATTTTGATAATATTAAGAGTTGTTAAAAAATGAGATTCTATTGCATTGAAAAGCAGAGACCGTTAATATTACACAGATTTAATTGTGATGGATATAATCCCTCATCAGTTTTAATATATAACATAATTTGTGATTGTTCACATGTGAGAGGGATTCACTTTGGATCGGGCACTGTCACTGCTGTCACTGCATTGTAGAGCTAACTACATAGAAGTACAGTTTAAAATAAACACAATACAACTCTCTCTATTATTATGTAGAAAAATGCACGCTTCCTTACCAAAATTTACCAGAATGGAAATATTTTTTATAATAAAACATTAAATATTGAAATTTTTAGTATATAAGAAAAGCTATAATTTTATTAGTAAATAATTTTTTAATTTATAGAATTATATATTTCATTAATTGTAGTTCCAATAAATACTTTAATCTTTCAGATTTTTTTAAAAAAATTTTAGCCTGATCGAGGAATGAACCTAAAGTTTTTATAAATAGAGCTTAGAAAAATTGAGTTCCTATCCATTATCCGTTTTACTATTGATATCCGGATAATTATCCAAATGGATATCCGGATAAATTCAGATATGAACGGATTTATCCGGATGGGAACTCTATTTGCATTCAATTTTAATAAACATCTCATTAAAATCATAAACACTAACTACGTATTAAAACCCGTCGTTAAAATTGTGAAAACACCCATTATTAAAATCACGAAACTAACCATTATTGAAATCACGAAACAAACCACAAGCTGCGTTAAATAACGATCATGATCACTGTTAATATCACGAACCTGATCATTGTTGAAAGCAGGAATATAGCTACCGGTAAATCGCGAACCAACAACCCTTGAAATTATATACCTAACATTTTTTGTAGAGTGAATCACAAACCTAATCAATGTTGAAGTTGAACCAAACTACTTCTAAAAATCATGAATAATACCACTGCTGACGTTAAAATCTAAATCACTATTGGAGTCATAAACAAAACCACTACTAAAGCCATGAACTAAATCACAATTAAAATCACGAATCTTGTCATTGTTTATTTTTTTTTATAGATTAAGGTTCTACATATAGGAATAGGAGAAAAGAGAACATTTTTAATTAGCTAAGAAGCACTTAAAATTTTTTGATAATTTAAAAAAGATTATTTTACTTTTTACTCTTTACTTGCCTTATTGTAAAGATCAGCACTTTTATTAAACAATATAACAAAATAAATATAATAAATACTTGAGCAATAGAATAGCAGTGTTAAATAATTAGTAACAGGCTTAGTGGTTGCATTTACAATGAAAACCCTTACTTTGCAACAGCATAAAATCTTTGTTTTTTTTTTTTGTTCTGTGATTTTTACATTAATGAAAAAGTCTTATAAGATATGAAATTATTATAACCTGCATCATTGGTTAGAAATAACCACCCTTATTAAAACTTAAGGTTAGAATTCAGCTTTAAGATAAATAGAAGGTTTTATACAAAATATTTTTTTAAATAACATAATATAGATTGGGTATCAGGTTTCCGATCTTAGTTCTGAGGTTTTTATGAATGTTAAACATTTTTACTTAGTATACCTGACTACTGTTTCATAATGCAGTTTTCGAGATATAGTATAGTGGTTATCTATACTACTGGCACAAGTTAAAGATATATATAATACATATTTTATAATTATATCATAGTATTAATTTTTTTTAAAACTGTGTAAAACTTTATATATTTATTATATAAGATCTTTTTTATTTGTATTATAAAACATTTATTTAGTATTATTTGTTTTGATAACATTGTATTGAAAATTAAAAGAAATTATTATATAAAAATTAATAAAATACTATAAATTAAAAAATATCAATTTTATTTAATTTTACACAAAGGCATCAAAAAAGTTAATTGTAAATAAATTGTATTATATATATATAATTTCAATTAATTGAAAATATTACAACCAAATTGAACTCTTTCCAATAATTACTTAAACCAAACTAGCACCAAAACAGTTTAAAGAGTTATGTTTTTAAGTAGATAATATCTTTGATTCTGTTTTAATATATAAAGCAGATTGTTGCTAATGAACTAGAAGTACATAAAAAAACCAAGATGTAGGCAACTCTTCTAGTAGTTTATATTAAAATTAAACCTTTCTGCAGATGGATTCCTTAATACATTTAGTATCTAAACCAAAAGGATATTCTAGAAACAATAAAGAAAAATTCTGGTTAAAGGTTATTAAAAACTTGTAAACAGAACAAACAGCTGAAAACACTTTCTTTAGTTTGGCTTTTTACATATTATATTTATTAACCTTTTTCATCTATTTTATTTTTTATCCAAAAGTAGGAAATTTGGTTCTCTCTCTACAAAAGATCAGCATTGTTTAGCACTTTCTTTTTCAAACAATTACATGTTGTGACATGATGTAATAGAAACACAACAATTATATGTATAGACTAACATATAGTGTAATAAAGAAATAAAAAAGGATTTAAGTTAAAGGATTTTAGCAAATTAAAAATATATAGTAATTTCTAGAATTATATATATAGAATTTTTATCCTTTTAACATAGGTTAAAGTGTAGTTAGATTCTTAGCATAGGTTTAAAGTATAGTAACTTTACTGAAATGGTTATGAATAAGATATGCTCTCTAACACTTATTTTTTTTTCTTTTTTCTTTCTGCATTCCTTTTTAGTTTAGTTTAGTTTAGTTTTTTTTCTTTTATTTACTTTTCTATAAAAAAGTGTTATCAGTTTGGTAATATTCTATTGTAAGACAGTGGTTGGAAATAATCTTTTAGATGGTCTTGTTATTGTCTAATATGGTCAGTTGCTTCTAGACACTCAAAGAAGCAGCTGAAAGAGTTGGGTCTTTGAAATTAAATGTATAATATTTGCATCAGTACTTATATATTCTTAATATAAGTATATCAGTATGACTATCTAAATGAAAAAAAAATATTACAACAAGTAATTGTATTTAATTAATAATAAAATAATTATAATTTTTGCTTTAATATAAAGCTTATTATATATAAAACAAAAAACAATAAAACTAATTGCATCTAATTGTATCTAATATTAAATACAGATTACAACTGTATATTTTATATATAAATCTTATTACTTAATTTGATAATGTGATATTGGTAAAACTGTAATCTTTAAAAATCTCTATTTATAAAGTAACTATCAAAACTTCATATAATAACAGATATACAAACTATTTAAAAAAGATATATGATTTAATTAAATAAATATTTAAATTAATACATTATTGTTAATTTTTTTTTTACTAATTTTATTACTTATTTATAACTATTTATATTACTTATACTAAATATATTATTTATGCTAAATGCATTATTATACAACTTATGCTAAATATACTATTTATATTAAATGCACTATTATGTTATTTATACTAACTATACTGCTTATGCTAGATGTACTATATACTTTAATTAATATATTTGTTATTTTCCAATACTATACATTTGTTCTTATGCAATTGCACTTAATTTTGGCAGTTTTATTTTTATATATTATAATAAACATTTTAAATTAATTATATTTAAATATTTTTTTTCACTTTAGCAATCTTGTTGTAAATCTTTATTAAGGTTCTTATATATAATTTATATATATTTTAACTTAAGATTTTTGGTTCAACATTTTTTAACTACTTCTATGAATATCTAAAAGCAGTCTGTTATATTAGATAAGAATTTTTATTCTTGTCCAAGAGTTGTACCAAACTATTTGATAAGGCTATATATAAATAGTCTTAATTTATTATATATAAAATTTGTTATTAAGTCAAGTCATATTTTTTGAATTTCTTTAATTTTTTTCTTTATATTTTATCTTAATAATAGCTTGGTTTTTTCTTATTCTATTAGAACTTTTCTTATATTTAGTTAAATTTTCTTATTTTATTACTAATTGTTCTCTAGTATTTTTTTTTTGTTTTTTGACTTTTATATTAATTTCTATTTCCTTTTTTTATAATATAAAAGCTTTATATTACCTTTTTCATATATTTTTATAAAAACTATTTTATACTATATTATTATTATTTTTTTAAAAAGAAAGGTCTATCCTCTATCTCTTTATTAATTAGTCAAATTATATATATAAGATACATGTTGAAGAAACTAAACTAGAGAAGATAAAGATAAGAGCTACTTTACTCTCAACCTATTCTTTGCTAGAATGGTTAGTAAACCTCTAGTCTTTGATAAGGTGATAAAGAGAAAATTGTTCATTAATAATAAAATATTGTATTTTTTTATTTAATACTAGTTTAGTTTTAGCTAATATTGAAAGTTGTAAGGGTGATGGAGTTGAAAAAACTGAATTATATTGTACTGTTCTCAAGATAAGCCAAAGCTTTTTATATATTGTAGTAATAATATTGTGATGTATAAAAGAAGCATATTTATTTTTTTGCTTATTATTTTCAAAAAGTGCTAGTGTCTTAGTCATTATTAGTCCTAGTGGCATATGTTTGTTAATGTAATTTGAAATGAAAGCTTGAGTGAATTTATGTATTTTATAGCATAGTATTTCCAAGTTATTTAATGTTTTCTGTACTGCATCTTTTATTAAAGTTGTAAAACTTGTGTGATTTTAAAAACAAGTTAAGAAGTATATTATATCTTTTGATGCATTATAGCATCTTGGACAGAGATAGTTTGAATATTTGATAGCATTTCTTCAGTAAAGCAGAAGATGTATAGGTAGTTCTTCTAAGAGTAGTTTTATTTTAAAGTTTTTTAGTACTGAAGAAAAAGGATCAGTTATTAAGGCAAAAGACTTTTCTTTATAAGATATATATTGCAGAGTTAGTGACCAGTTAATCTTGTTTTGTAAAGTATACCAGTATGAAATTCATTGTTGGTTAAACCAAACCATTTTGTTTATAATTTTGTGAATTTGCTTCAAAGTAGTTTTCAATAAATATGTATCCCTTAGATTGTAACACAGGCAAATTTGCCTGCGTAATTTTTTTAAAATTAATTTTTATAATAAAATTTTAACA